>JAXIVD010002211.1:5000-60000 GCA_036785275.1 Cancer borealis
TTGAGACCTGTATTATTATTATTTTTAAAGTTTGTATGATAAAAGGAAGAAAAAAAAGGGAGATATAGGCTGTCCGCTTGTATAAAACACACACACACACACACACACACACACACACACACACACACACACACACACACACACACACACACACACACACCCACCCACCCTGATACTCGTGTCTTAAAAGTCATAAGAAAAAAGAGAAAAACGAAATGAAACGTTTTTCTCACTAACGTTCTTCTAAAAAACGATAATTTCTCCGTTGAAAATGTAGAAGTTCTTTGTGTGTGTGTGTGTGTGTGTGTGTGTGTGTGTGTGTGTGTGTGTGTGTGTGTGTGTGTGTATGTGTGTGTGTGTGTGTGTGTCGGTAACAGTGGGGAGGGAAAGGAGATACAAAAAACAACAACAGAAAAACAGATATTATACGACATGTGGTTCAGTATCCTCACGTTTTACTTAACCTTGTATGGGTGGAAATGTCACAAGTTATACAGGTGTTGGAAGTCGAGTGGTCGCCTCAAACCTTCATTCATTTACATTACACCATAACCTACACTGCTTGCATACATATTAAAAGACAGTGACGTAGGTAATCAAAACACAATAAGACCAAGAAGAATAACAAGAAGTATTAGCGAACCTTACATAACCTTAGCTTGCGTTGCTTGAATGTTGAGTTGAAAAATGACGTAGGAAATCAAGAAGAAGTAGAAGTAGTAGTGAACCATATATTACACGCTTCACCTGTTTCTCTCTCTCTATCTGTCTCTCCACCTTTCTCTCCATCTCTCTCCACCTGTCTCCACCTATCTCTCCACCCACGCCTTTAACTCCACCCACCTACTAACACCCGCGTCCCGTGCCCCAGCTGTCTCTCCACCTGTCTCCCACCCACGCCTATAACTCAGCTCCTCTACTAACACCCCCCCCGCCCGTGTCCCAGTTTAAGCCGCCCACCCCCATCACCACGCCCACCCACACCACACGGGGACTACGTGGTGACTCCCTCGTCCCCTCTTTACCTTGGGTCTTATCGAGGGCAACTTTTTTTTCTATCTCTTTCCCAGAAAAATGCAGGCAGTCACCATGCAGTAGGACGCCCTTGTGTTACGGGGGGCCGCGTATCCCTGCTACCTTAACGGACGATCCTTGTGATTAGTGGGCCTTATCAGTACACTAGACACGCTTAAGGCTTGCTAAATAAACAACTATGCAATAACAATAATGATAATAACAACAACAACAGCGAAGACAGCGACAGCAACAGTAACATCGAAAACAGCAACAACAATAACAGCAAAGACAGCGACAGCAACCTTGGCAACAGTCTAAGGTGATTGTGTAAGAAGACAAAAGCGCATCGGCTCATGTTTGGCTAGTGACGCACACCCAATATAGAGAAGAAAAAAAGGAAAAGATTATTATTATTATGTAACGGTGAAGGAGGCTGATTAATAATATCTAAAAGAAATTGGATAGTATAAGAAATGTAGAGATTGGTGATAAGAACTAATGACGGTAAATATTGACAAGATGATAGCTACATGATAATAGTAAGGTTATAATATCTTATACATTTATACAAGGTAACGTTACACTTTGTTTATCAGTTTATAAGATAAGAACATTGCGTATATATTTATCATGTAGTGTAATAATTCTACCATTAATATACATCTAATATTAATGTAGAATTATTCCCTTTACTGAGCGTGTTTGAGTCCTACGCCCGAAAGCTGAACATAAAAAAAAGGAAAGAGAAAAAAAAACTCAAGGTACTTTCTTCCCAATTAATTAGTTTAGTCTCGCCTTGCCCTCGATAACACTGGCATCTGAAGTACACTACTGCGTCTACCTCTGCCTCTCACACGTGTTCACTCCTGGGTCTGTGTCTCGTGTCCCTCCTCTTACTGTACGGCAAATGGAAAAAGAAGTAAAAAGAAGAAGTATATAGAATTCCACAAAAATGATAAAGAAAGGAAAGAAAAAATAATGAAAAAAAAACATAAATAAATAAAACTATAGAAAATAGAATAAAACACAAAAAGTTAGCGATGGTTGGCCTTTTAAATAGTAAATGGAAGATGAGGTTTTAATATTATCAAAACCTCATGATATTAAAAAAAAAAAACCCATTACTTAGTCACATGTAAAAATTTCGTCTTTATTTCCTACTGAAGCTGTGAAGAGTTGTAATAATTATTGTACTTTTTTAGGTTTTATTAGAGACTTTTAATAGCTGTGATAATTGATCTGTATAATTAGGTAAAGTATACGTGTGTGTGTGTGTGTGTGTGTGTGTGTGTGTGTGTGTGTGTGTGTGTGTGTGTGTGTTCAATAACTACAGTTGATACCAGTTTTGTGCTGTAAATATTTTTTGATGCAAGTATTTTTTTTTTCTATTTACGCATTCCTGTCACTATTTTTTTTTTTTTTTTTTTTTTTAATTTGCGGATCCAGTAAGACCTTTAATTTAATGCATTGACTTACCTGCTTCACTTACCATTTAAAATCCATGTTATATATAGTTAGTTATTTGATTGTGATACGCTATACATAAACTACTGATTTTTGGCGTATATATATAAATAACAAAAAAAATTAGGAGGACAACAAGGAAACTATTGCTATATATTTTTTTCTCATTATTTATTTATTTATTTATTTATGTGTGTGTGTGTGTGTGTGTGTGTGTGTGTGTGTGTGTATGTGTGTGTGTGTGTGTGTGTGTGTGTGTGTGTGTGTGTGTGTGTGTGTGTGTATCACGTAGTAGGTATATAAGTGATCCAAGGCTGGGGGTGAATGTCTAGTTTTGAAAGATAAACTTGTCTAAAAAAACTTGGCTTCAGACAGTCAAATGAAGGAGTTTTAAAAGTTCTCAAATATCATTGTAAGGCGACCTGTTTATTCTGAGGTTATTTATTTTAACCATGATTTTTTCTATTTTTTATTTTATTAATTAATCTATTATTATCATTATTATTACTATTATTTTTATTTATATATTGTTATTATTTTGATCGATTTATTGATTTATGTATTTAATCAACTTATTTATGTATATACTATTTATTTATTTAATAAATTTATTTATTCATTTATTTATATATTAATTATTATTCTATTTGTGTATTGATTGGTCTTGATTTTTTTTTTTTTTTTTTCTTTTACATTAAAAAGGTACTGGCTAAGGGAAAAAAAAAAAAAATTCCCGCAATAGGGTATGAGTGTGTAATTCTCTGCTTCAGAATGACGGTATGGATGTGTTGGAGGGGGAGGAGGGGGAGGCGCCCCCCGTCAAGCAGGTGGTGGTGGGAATCTGTGCCATGGAGAAGAAATCAGGATCTAAACCCATGAAGGAAATCCTGACCCGCCTCGAGGAATTTGAGTTCATCCGAATCGTCATATTCCCGGAGGAGGTGATTTTGAAGGTGGGTGGTGTGGGTTGTGCCTTTATGTCCATCTATTTAGTTGTTTTATCTATCTGTTTTATTGATCTATGTTTATTTAGTCATCCATTAGTCTATTTATATGTTGTTGGTAGAGAGGAATGTTAAGAGTATCTAAATGGTTCTTATATATTCCTAATCAGTTATCTATCTATCTATTTATCTATTTATCTATTTACCTTTCTATATCTATCTATCTATTTTGAGAGAGGATGAAGAGTAATTTTAATATATTATCTTTTTCTTCTGCTTTAGTCGTATGTTTTTTAATTATCAATCGTGGCAAAATTATTTATTTATTTTTATTTATTTTATTTTTTTACCTTTCTCTCGCAGGAACCGGTTGACAAATGGCCGCTGTGTGATTGTCTTGTAAGTTTCCACTCTAAGGGATTCCCGCTGGAGAAGGCACAGGCATATACTGACCTTAGAAAACCTTATATCATCAATGACCTTGAAAAACAGTATGACCTCCAGGTAAGCCAACAACACATGACCTTTTGATTTGATACTTGAGATGAAAGTTTATATTTTATTTGTTTATTCTTTTACATTTTTTCACAATTTTTTTTAACAACCTTTGATAGTTTAGAAGAATTTATGTATTTATTTATTTTTTAATACATTTTTAAAAGTTAGTGAGATGCTGGGTATGTAGTGTGTTTTATATAATGTTGGTGTCAGCTTTGATTTCTTAACATATATCTTTTTCTCCTCGCTGTTGCAGGATCGTCGTGTCGTCTATAACACACTACAGAAGGAAGGCATTGAGTTACCGCGCTTTGCCATCCTTGACCGAGACTCCAAAGATCCATCAAGTGAGCATATATCCATTAAACATGTTAATTATCACAGAAAGAAGTGTTCATACAAATCACACACCCATTAAAATATACCTACATTTCTAAGTCCTATATACATACACAATATTTTCCATCCTACAACACAAGCTAATAGAGAACAAGGAGAATATGGAAATAAATATTTATATCAACCAAACCTAACCTAACCAAAATATACCTATACCTACATTTCTAAACCTTATATTAATACACAATATTTTCTCGCCTAGAACGTGAGTTAATAGAAGGTGAGGACCACGTGGAAGTAAATGGCGTCATATTCAACAAACCATTCGTGGAAAAACCTGTGTCTGCAGAAGACCACAACATCTACATTTACTACCCAACCTCAGCGGGCGGAGGGTCACAGCGGCTGTTTAGAAAGGTAAGGAGTGGTGTTAGGAGTGGTGTTAGTGGTGGTGTTGTTGCCTGCTGATTGGCTGGCTGGCCCCTCTTAGTGCCATCCTTACTCATTATTCCTCCAGTTACAGTAATGTTTTGTAGGTTAGGTTGGTGGCTGGCACATTGGAGTTGTATATTAATTTTTTGTAGTGAAGCGTATCAATCACTTGCTTCGTTGGCTTAGTTAAAGTTTTCATTATTCATTCATTCAAACTCGCGGGAATTTTTTTTTTTTTTTTTTTTTTTTTTTTTTTACGTTTTTTTTTTTTCCCTTAGCCAGTTACCCTATTAATGTCATAAAATATAAATAAATAAATAAAAACAAATAAAAACAACACTGCAGTCATTGAAGGTGTGTTTGCAGCTGGGGTCTAGGAAGGATGGAGAAGAGAGAACAGTGAAGGTCAGCCACCACTGCAGTGACTTACAGAGGGTCATGTGAGGTCAGGAGGGTTTAGGCTTTCTCAGGGTATGGTCAGGTTAGCGTCAGTATTTTTTTTTTATTCACTGGTTTTTTTTTCAAGTTTAGTAATGACCTCTCTCGCTCTAAACAACCCGACCTGACATGACCTCTTGGGGTCACTAAAGGTGAGGAGTTTAGTTCTGCAACAGAATTGAAACCACTCACTTTTATTCACTTACTTATACGTATCTTCCAGTTTGAAGCTCAACTTTCCGCTTGGTTGTCCTATTATCAAGTATTTGAAGCCTACTTAAAGTACCTAAAGTCCCGTTCAATAAAATAACACCTTTCACTAATCACTTATTTACTTTGATATATTTTCACCCCTTGCTCCCTTATATGAATTTGGTTTATTTAGGGTAAATAAATCACCTTTATATTAATAACACGCTGAAAAACATATCCAATCTAATTGGCATCATTAGGGAATTCATTCATCAGTGTTAAATTATTCTCCTTATCATTTCGTAGTATAAACATCCCTTAGCCTTGTGCATTAACAGCACACGCATTACTAAAACATCTTTAAAACATCTTTAAAACATCACTTCCTTATTAGAGGTCATTAAGGAAGCTCTATGTGACCCTTGTACTGTAATTACTAACACTAATAACCCTGCTTGAAGTCACCTGACCTCACGACCTGCACCGCTTTGCTATCCACGAGTAACTTGCTTGGAATTGAAACATTGATACCAATAGTCTGTGTCATAGTGAAATATTTGATAAGTCCAGTGAAATTAAGCTTAAGAACTGGCAATTTTCAAAACACAAGTTCTGTTTTATGTTCATTGGTGCATTTATAACTTATTCAGAATATAATGAAACTCGGATCCCAGCGCTTCATACTTGTATCAGATTTTGTTTCGTCTTGCCCTGCAGATTGGGTCCCGGAGTAGTGTGTATTCACCTGAGAGCAGAGTGAGGAAAACTGGGTCTTACATCTATGAAGACTTTATGCCAACGGATGGAACAGATGTTAAGGTAAGCTGGTGTGGCTGGGTTGGGCTGAGTTGGGTTGGATTGACCTTGATTAAACTAGGACTGAATGGGCTGAACTGGGCTGGGCTGGGTTGGGTTAGGTTAAGCTCACCATGATTAAACTTGATTAAACTGTGTTGGACTTACCAGCTTCCAGCACACTACTTAATCCTCCTCCAACAGTTTGGACAAATCACTAAAACTTGCTATTTCAGAACATAAATCACAATAATGAATGCTTTATCACTTGCAATTTCTCACCAACACAACACAACTTTTTAATGAATTTATTTATCTAATTTCAAAGGACAACAAAAATATGTTAAAAAAAATCCCACTTGTCGCCAAACCAAACCAAACTATCTGTTAATTATATCTATATCCATTCCCTGACAGGTATACACAGTAGGTCCAGATTACGCCCATGCAGAGGCCAGGAAGTCCCCAGCTCTGGACGGGAAGGTGGAGAGGGACAGTGAAGGGAAGGAGGTGCGCTACCCTGTGATTCTGTCTAACGCAGAGAAGCTGATTGCAAGGAAGGTCTGCCTGGCGTTCAAACAGACTGTGTGTGGGTTTGATTTGCTAAGGTAAGGTTGTGTCTGGGTTGTGTGTTGTGTTTTTATGTTGTATTTGATAGGTTAATTGTCTGTTTTTTTAAATTAAGAGTTAGCTTATGTTTTTTTTTTTTTCATTAAGTCCAGAATAGCTATATAAGTGTGATTTTTATACATAGGTAAATATTATACTTATATGCCATTTAGTTAAGGGTCCTGAAATAATAGTGAATATATCTTAATGCTTAGTTTATTATTATATGAATTGGTTTTCATCTGGTCTCCAACAGAGCATATGGCAAATCATATGTATGTGATGTCAATGGGTTCAGTTTTGTAAAGAACTCTAGTAAGTATTATGATGACTCGGCCAAGATTCTGGGTAACATGATCTTAAGAGAGTTGGCGCCCACCTTCCACCTTCCCTGGGCCATCCCCTTCCAGCTGGACGACCCTCCCATAGTGCCAACAACCTTCGGGAAAATGTAAGTCTCACAGCAGTATTAGGGGTTCGGTTTTTCTCTGTCATTTCTTCTCTTCCTCCCTTACTCCTCCTTCCTTCTCTCCTTCTCTCCTTCTCTCCCTTCCTTACTCCTCCTCTTCCTCCCTCATTCCTTCTCTTCCGGCTTCACTCCCTCCCTCTCTCCCTCCCCTCCTCTCCTCTCCCTTCTGATTTCATATATAGATGCTTTAATCATGTGAACTTCGTTCCTATGATAAGCTTCTATTCCTCCAACTGTCCTTTAAGCTGGATTATTTTTTAATGTATTTTTGTTGTCCCTTAGCCAGTACCGTTCTCATAGTTAGAATCTAAGTGAGGTTACCTGCAGTTAGTGAAGCACAGGTGTGGTGTTTCTACCCCCACAGGATGGAGTTACGGTGTGTTGTGGCAGTGATACGGCACGGTGACAGAACACCCAAACAGAAGATGAAGATGGAAGTCAGACATCCAAAGTAAGTATCGGGTCAATCAGTTTGACATCCACAGTGTAATTCATGCTGGATATTGAAGATAAATTGTTTTCATTACATATATAGGGTTTGATTAAGCCTCAGGTCACCTTTCATGAATGAAAGTAGCATTTTGAATAATGTCTTCAGTTAAGTAATGCATAAGTCACATCTTTGTCACCTTTCTTAATTTAGCTCATAGTTACCATTGAGGGAAGTAAGAAACCAGATACAAAATACACTTAATAGAGAGATGAACACCTATCTATTTATCTATCTATATACATTTCATTCAATAGCTTTATTTTCTGTACTTTTCTTTCCCTTATACATTCGTTCAACATTTCCGAAACCTTCCTCCACAGATTCTTTGCCTTATTTGCTAAGTACGATGGCTACAAAGATGGCCACGTTAAACTAAAGAAGCCAAAGCAGCTACAAGAGGTGCTGGACATTGCTCGCTCACTCCTTGGGGAGATCGAACAGAACCGAGCTGACCCGGAGACTGAGGAGAAGAAAGGAAAACTGGAGCAGCTAAAAAGTGTCCTTGAAATGTGAGTGTGTAGGTAGATTATGGCATTAGTCTTGACCCTTTCAACACTTGCTATCATATGCTTGTACCGACCTTCCTCTTTCTATATTTTCCTTGGTACACTTATATATATGATCTTATGATGCATCCATGACCTTGAGCTGATTAATAGTAGATAGGAGATGGGACATGGGACAGCATGAGCTTGACTCTAATTCTACTTTTACTACAACTACGTACACACACACTAAAATACCTGAGTTTTCTTTTAAAGTGAAATGAGAATCCAAAACAAATGTGTACAACAATTAATAGCAATTCTTTTCAGCTCTTCCCGGATAACGGTTTTCTATTCTGTGTTCCCTTGTTTAGTGTTATCTGTTGTGCTGTTACCTTGTGTATGCATAGTTGTGTGTTGTACAGGTTGACTATCAATATTCCGATTCCATCAATTTTCCAGCAATTTTTCTGAGCGCAGTTTCAAATTTCTCAGGTTAGCGCATCACTGTTTTCAGGAGGCACTGTTTATGTTTATGTTTTGATGCTGGAAAACTGATGGAACTGGAATATTGATTGTCAACCTGTAGTAGTATTGTATTGGTTCTTGGTGTCTAATCATCCTTCCTAGTGTTGAATATTTGTTGAGTATTATCGACAACTCTTCACACATACAGTTGCTTGTTTCCTATCCCTTCACTATGATCCAAGAAATTTCAAGTAGTTGGTGTTATAGAAAAGTCTCCGGGTCTCTTACTCTTCCCATTAACTTCATAACATTTTTTTTCTAACCAATGTTAATGAATGTATGCATCTGATCATATATATTTGACATCCTATTTTCAGAAACGTCTTGAATAATATATTTCTTGCTAATCTATTACATACTTTTACCCCAGATGTAATGATAAAGCTTTTAGTAGAAAGAATAACATGAAAGGTAACTAGCATGGTTGTGGTGGTTATATTAGACGTAAAGGTCTTGACTTCGAAACCTGATTCTTTTCATCTCTTCACCATCACTGTATTGAAATAGTTGGGTGTACAGTGTCTTCTCGGGTTAATGAGGTGCTGGCTCAGTGCTGGCTCAGTGCTGGCTCAGTGCTGCCTTAGTGCTGGCTCAGTGCTGGCTCAGTGCTAGGTCAGTGCTGGTTAGTGTTGAGTTAGTCGCACTATTATTCTAACACCTCAGAGGACACAGTGTTGAGCAAAGCAACTTTACAACTGAACACATTACTGAAAGAGTGACTGATAGGATTCACTGAGACTTACAAGGAGTGTTCACCAAGAGAGGAAATGGAAGTTTTCATGATTTTATCTCCCAGCAGCTCCATGATGGATGAGATTCACCATCCAGTTGGTCATTTATGTACCACTGAGATAGACGAACCTCACCTGATCACGACATAGCGATGCCGCCCGGCCACCTTCGGGTCAAGCCTTCATGCCCCTCCCTGGACCTGTGCTTTTATCCTTAGGTTCATGCCAGGCTGCCGGCTGCCCCCCCACCCACCCACACACTCACCTCCCATGGATGACATTATTATACTATACTTAGCTTACGCCAAATAACAGGCAAGAGGCAGTCCATCTTAGCCTCCATTGGCGCCAACGGTTTGTGATGTAGAGAAAATAATAATGCTACTATCCAAGTGATTGAGAGCAGAGTGAGGCAAGGTTATATAATTCCTTTACTCAACAAAATAAGGATTAGTTGTTCCTTTAAGTGGTGTGTGTGGAGTCAATATTATACAGATCACGTCTTCATTTAATCAGTGTTCCCATGCCAAGCTGATAGTGGATGACTTCCTCTTCTTCTGTAAATTCATAGTTTTTTTCATGATTTTTTTTTACAATTACAGAATGGCATGCATGGATGTGTTGTGTAATTTTGTTTGTATCTGTTTTTTGGAAGAACAGGAAACAGGCTTTACTTCCTTCCAAAAAAATCTAATATTCTTCTTTTCTTATTTTTTCTACAGTACAGGTAATGAATTCTATATTTTTATATAAAAAATTCTACTTTTAAGTTTTCTTTTGTAGATAGTGTATAGAGAAGTGTTTTGTTTTTTAGTGTATTTATAGGGAGTTTGTGTATGTACATTAAAGTAGCATCTGTCTTCTTTTTATTTTTCCTTCCACTGGCAATTTGAGGGTCGTTGGAAGTATGTAGTGTGGGCGGTGGTGTTGGTGGTGGTGTTGGTGTTGTGAGTTGGACTTTGTAGTGCAGTGGTGTTGTAGAACTTGTTGATGGCGATAGACTGGTTGGCGTACAGACTAGTTTGAAGGTTGTACGTGTGTGAAGGAATCTGAAGTGACACTGTGTAGGTGATGCTGTGGTACTATTGTGGTACCATTGTGGTGACAGATAGTGTTGTTGTACTGTCTTGTCACTGGAAAACAGATGCTCTTAACTTAACCAAGAGAGTATCATACATTTCTATTTTGTCAGTACCATTGCAATCGAGGGCAATGTGACAGGAGATGAGCGGCCGCAACTACGCACAGCTATAGCGTGTGTCCCCCACTTTATCTTATCGTAATCATTGATGAAGGAATGATCTTGTATGTTCCTTTAAGTTATATGTAAAGGAGTAATGTTTCCTCTCCTCACTGTTAAGGATGCAGTGAAGTCTTAAGGTTGGAGCACAGTGACCAATGGCATCAGAGGGAGAACTTGAGTCTTCTCTTACAATCTGATTATTAAGTAAATGAAAGAAACATCACAGGAACTTTTTTATTATGGAAAAGAAAAAATATATTGCAGAAAGTCGGAAGCACAGTATGTATTTTGAGTTAGGTGATTTAATTAAGCTTGTTTACTTCATTCAATTTTCTCCTGCCATGACCACCAAACCTGTTCGTATTAATATTGGCAATTGAGAATTATTAGTCCGGCATACTAATACACCAAGTTGTGTTAATAAGACTAATACTGAAGAACCACATTTATTTACCAACTAACATCTCGGATACATTGAGTAATTAAGTTTTTTTGATTTCTGAAGTCTCGCATCCTTCCTCCAAACTCCTAGTTATGTTTACCTAGTCATGCTTACCTAGTCATCATTAATGAGGGAATAAGAAGTTAGTAGTTGGTTTGATAGTATGTATATAAGTGTTTGAGGAGGGTAAGGGTGAAGTATGAGGTCCATTTTCTTGTAGAGGGAAAGGTGTGGGTAGATATGAGGTAGGGTGAACACTAGACGAGTGGGGGAAGGAAAGAGTTCAGAAAGTGAGTTGAACAAATAGGATACCAGGAGAGGATTAAGGATACCAGGAGATGATTCAGGATATCAGGAGAGGATTAAGGATACCAGGAGATGATTCAGGATATCAGGAGAGGATTAAGGATATCAGGAGAGGATTCAGAATATCAGGAAAGGATTCAGGACGAGTGGAATGTGGTATAAGAGAGTGAGGAAATTGATGTGGAGGTGGAGTGAGGAAGGAGTGTGAATGATGGTGTGTAGCAGAACAGAGGCAAGCCCTTGGAGCAGAACAGATGCATGTCCTTGGAGTGTGGCTGCAGAGGAAGGAGGAAGAGATGAAAGGAAAAGAGAAATATGGTTTTTAGCTACCAAATTGAAGGGGATTATAAGAGATAAAAGGAAAAGAGAAATATGTTTAATAGCTACTTAGTTGAAGGGGATTAGAAGAGATAAAAGGAGAAGAGAAATATGGTGTATAGCTACCTAATTGAAGGGGATTATTTGATTATTTTACCTGTATCCTGGCAGAGCAGCTAATGGACACACACCAAAACTTTGTCCTCCTTTCATGAGATGTTCTGTCAAGGAGTATATAAAGACACAACACGCTAGGAGAGATGACAGTAGTAACCATATTATTGCAGTGGACATTTTCACCTCTACTATACCGTCTACCTTTTAGATTAACATAGCGCCATATCACCTTAGTTGTCTAGTGCTTGCTCCTTTTTGCATTAACTAACTAACTAGTGAATCTTTCCCTTAGAACAGTAAGTGAATAGGTTTCGTTTAGCATAAAGGGTAAATCAAGAGGTGAGGTGAGCGCTGCACTAAACTAGGTGTGTATATACGGCCAGGATCCTTATCACACACACACACACACATGAGGAACAACACTTCATTACAGAACATGCCAGAAGAAAAAATATATTAACCTCACAAGTAACATTAGATAGTCCCGGACATTAAATGAAATTGAGATATAGCAAATTCCAGTAGTAACATTGAGTATAATGATAATGATAATGATAGCGAACTAGTGTGAGTTGTATTGCATTATTATTAACTGCAAATTATTGAGAACCATTGAAGGAGAGAAAACTTTACACATTTACAATACAATTTAAACTAATGAAAGAGTGACAAGATTAGGAAAAGATACTGAAGATTAAGTCATTGTAAAACACCAAGAAAAACTGCTTTCCACATAAATGTATTCTTGTATTATAGAAAGAAAATATGAATGTAGAAAATACTTATTCAAAGATGAAACATAATGGAAGAGGAAAAAATAATGTATAAAAGATGATAATATTGGAATAGTCTTGTATAATAGAAAAAAATATATGAATGTAGAAGATATTTATTATGGGATGAAGGAAGGATGCTGGAAGATGGATGAAAAATTATATATAAAAAATCTAAATATTAGGTAACAGGAATGACTTAAAAAGCTTAGGAAGGAAACCAAACCGATAAAATTAATGGTTGATTAACACAAGGGGATGAGGGAGGGTGTTACTAGGAAGGTAATACTAGGAAGGTGTTACTAGGGAGGTGTTACTAGACAGGTGTTACTGTTAAGATATGTAACTGTAATGAGATGCAAGAAAAAGATATGTACAAATAGCAAGGAATATGCCACCAACACAGGAATGACAGGAAGAGATGATAGGTATATACTGATGAAAAATGTGTGTGTGTGTTTGCCTGATTGAGATGTTAATAGTATAATATATAGCAGATAATTCTAATGACAATGAGGTGAAATATTGTTATGGTGAGAATATTCAAGCATTACAAAGAGGAAGTATAGAGGAGGGTGGAAAAGAACCAGATAATCTTGAGTAATGTACATGAGGAAGAGGAAGAGGAGGAGGAAGAGGTCGTGTACTGAACCATAAAGAATACCAGAGTGACTAAAAGGAGGGTGAAAAAAGAGCAAGTAAGAGAGAGAGAGTGTGTGTGTGTGTGTGTATTTACCTAGTTATAGTATACAGAGCCTGAGCTACACTCGCCACATCTCTATCTATATTCTATCTTCTTCCTATATTATCTGTAATCTTATCATGGTTTAACAATATCTTGAGGAAAACCTTTGAATCAAAACGTGCAATTAAAACATTCTTCTGGACGGCTCAATCTTAGTTCCTTCAATTATCTCTTCACATAATGACCTTCAATGATTATGGTCTTCTCTAAATCACCTTTCCTGACCTTTTTCTCACTATTCGACGGAACTTGCAACCTCATATAACCACACCAAGTCCTATTTTGAACATACTTAAAAGCGTTATTCTATATTTGCATTCGCAGTGTGTGTGTATGGGTATGTGTGTGTATGTGTATGGGTGTGTGCATGTGTGTGTGTGTGCGCGGTCAGAAGCAAAGCAGATTGTTGTTTTTCTTTGTTTCGTAAGAATAGGAGTTCCGAGTTCAGCGTTGCACTTGGCTGAAGGTAACACAGCTATGTTTTGTGCTCTTGTAATGTTCTATCACAATTATAATATTCTTTTATTTTTTATTTATTTATTTTTTTTTTTTATAATTTAGTTGTCCGTACGTCTGAGGTGACCCAACCCTAATGCTGGCCAGATGAGATAGTTGATGCCTTCACTTAATGTTTGTCATCTTCTTTCTACAGTTTTCTAAAGGAGCTCAGGTTGCAAGAGGAACAACTTTGCTGTATGACGTAAGTCAGTCCTCGCCTCCTCCTTCCTGCATTGACTTGGGTTATCTTAGACCAAATATGAAGCTGTGTGGTTCTGGTAACAGTGAAAAATTTTGAAAAATAATGCCATACCAATCTGTTTTTCTCCTCCACTTTTTGAACTTTTCCTTCCTCTTATCCTTAATGGGTGAGTTGAAGTTGAATGTGTTAATAGAACCAGACTCTGATGAGAGGTAATGCTGCAACACATTGTTGGTCATGTCACCCTGTGAATGCAACTCCTGCTTATATTAGGATGACTTGATCACGTCACGGGGAATTGGATCTCGAGAGGTTACTATAACCACACAAGTTTTGTATGGCTTACATTGCTGCTGCCTTAGTTGTCTCTGTGTGGTGATCTGTGCTTTGGCTCAGTTGGGTTTTGCCTCGTGGTATGTGGTATGTGGTATGTGGTATGTCCCATGGTGTTGTTGGCCGCTCATACCTGATACCTGATGGGAGTAACCTCTGTTGCCTCTGTTGGATGTTGGATGCACATCACGATATACTTTGGATGGTCATCTTGATGCTTTACCACTGGGAAGGAACGAACTGTGTGTATATATATATATATATATATATATATATATATATATATATATATATATATATATATATATATATATATATATATACAGTATATATATATATATATATATATATATATATATATATATATATATATATATATATATACAGTATATATATATATATATATATATATATATATATATATATATATATATATATATATATATATATATATATATATATATATATATACAGTAAATATATATATATATATATATATATATATATATATATATATATATATATATATATATATATATATACAGTAAATATATATATATATATATATATATATATATATATATATATATATATATATATATATATATTGACTTCTCAGCATGCACAAATCAAGACAGATGCTTCTAAAAATAGATGTAGAAATTTTATATTCTCTAATTTGGGATGAGCACCTCTGCCTGTGTTGCCTTGGCACTTTCCTGCCCCTCCACCACCACCACCACCACCACCACCACCACCACCACCACCACCACCACCTCCACCACCACCTTCATCACCACCACCACCACCAACAACTACTGTTTTAACACTTGCATCAGTAGGAACACATTCCCATATGTAACTGTTTTTATTTTGCTTACAAACCACAATTGTTGTGTGTTTGTGTGTGGGTCTGTGTATATATGTGTATGTGTGTGTGTGTGTGTGTGTGTGTGTGTGCGGATGTGGATGTGGATGTGGGTGTGTATGTGTGTGTGAGTGCATGTGTGTTTCTCATATAGATATCAGTCACAAATGATTTCATTTATAAATTTTATAAATTTTTTCTACAAAGTTTTACTGGCAGTGAGCCGTGGCTTCTTTGTTTTGACCGTCTCACCAATCCGTAAACATGTATTAGATCAAACAAAATCTAGGACAGTGGCACTGAGGAAGAAGTATAAACTTATAGGTTGTAAAGGGAAAGGGATTAGAAGATGTGTAGTTAGTAAGGCAAGTTTAGTTAGGTGGTTCGTGGGCACGGCTCAAGTGTTGTGAGGATACTGCGAAACTTTGCATGGGGAAGGTGGCAGATGGAAGGCAAGATACAAGTACAAGTAGTGGATTGTTACTGTATGGAGCAAGACAAGACATCAGTATAAAGTTTTGATTTGTTTACTTTGTTGTTGTAATACAGGCAGAGTAAAACCAATCAACAGAAGAGAGAGTATAGATAAGTTGGAAGAGAACACCGTCTTACGACTTAGTATTGTCCGGCATCAGTGATAATGATTTAGTGAAGCAATGGTTACTGTGTTTCTTCCATTCAGTCACTGTAACAAAGACAAAGTATGATAGTGGAACAGTGCTTTCTGGGTAATTTATAAAGAAATGTTTGTAGCATGATGTAGATAACTTTTCTTCAGTTAGTTATAGTTATAGTAAGGCTGCAATAAATATTAGTTTTTTTTATAGTTATTATATAGTTAGTGTTAGGAGCAGAGGTCACAAATATATCTACAGTTTTCATTTATTATTTTTTTATTTCATATTGTACATAACGATCTTTTCACATTCAAGGCAAAGCAGACATTATTTTAACAGTACATAGTTTTAGTAGCACACTTTATCACCTCTAGCATAGCACTGCTGCCCCAGATTGATGCATACATTGAACCAGTTTCTGTCACTGCATGTTTTATTTTAATAGATAAATATTAGACGGTTCTTTATCTCTTTGTATCTCTACCTCCATGCTTGAACCTTCCCCCGACACCCACCTTACACGAATAAGAGTTGCATTTAAGGAAGTTTTAACTTTCTTGCCAGGAAGCAAAAATTTACGGGAAAAGAAGTTTCTTTTTTTCCCCTTATTAATTACCTTTAATGGTACATAGGAAGAGTGGAAATATCTGTTCTCACGTTAAGGTTTTATTGCATCTCAGTAGAAAGATTAAGGGATGTACATAGGTATGATAAATTGAAATGGTTATTGTTACTTGTCTCACCAATCACACACTCACACAACTTTCACCTCGAGCTGATTGGAGAAAGGAAGGAGGAAATATGGAAGGAAAATTTGAATGCTGTTGAAAGTGTGCCTTATTTCTTGGCATATTTCATGTAATATAATTCTTTATAAACCTACGCCAAATAACGGGCCAGAGGCATTCCATCTTAGTCTCTATAAAGCCTATTGGCGTGAACGGTTTGTGATATAGAAAAAAAGAAGCTTGTAGTCTTGGTATATTTCATGTAATATAATTCTTATATAAACACTTGTAGTAGTGTTACTCCTGACCATTTTAATGTTCCTTTGAAGTGAGTGAGTAATGTAATTAAATAGTATGGCTGTAGCGAGAGTTGCTGTAATGTTTGGCGATTACAAACTACAGTATTGTATCTACACTGGCAACCTTTGCAGACATCAAAATTATGTTTACAAAGCAATACTGAAAATCATGAATTAATTTTGAAATTCACGTGATTCCCAGAGTCACTTTGGTAGTCAATTTAAAGGTTTAAATTGAACCTAATGGATCTTGAGACTCTGGAAAGGTGAAATGTCTTACACTATATCTTTTAAGGACAAATTTAGTTTTTTCTATCATGTTATGTTTGTTTTTTCAGTGTTGTACCACAAGCTTAAGTGGCACTGTTGTTGCATGTCTGCATATATACTGTGGATACATTTTATAAACATGCAGTAATCCGTCCAACACTTGCATACACACAGTGATTACTGACACACAACACAACACCTGCTCTGATAGGGTCTGTTAGCTAAGGTTTGCTCCTCCTCCTCCTCCTCCTCCTCCTCCTCCTCCTCCTCCTCCTCCTCCTCCTCCTCCTCCTCCTCCTCCTCCTCCTCCTCCAGCAGTGTTAAGCCTTCCTACAAAGCCTTAGCCATCTCTTCCAATATTTAGGGCCTTCCAGTAGCCAGCTAGCACACACGGCCCCTTTAAGTTAACAGAAGGGAAAAGGTTCCACCACAACCCAAGTCAACCACAGCAAGATGGTGGTAACTGTTGCAAGTGTGATATAGTAAACTGTAAACATGTATTCTTCTCAAGTCTTCTCAAGTCTCAACATTCTAATTGAAAAGCTGGTCTGTGGGCAGGACACATGACAAAACATTTTTTTTTTTACTCTGATGCATACCTTTAAGAGTTAAATGAATGTTCCTACAGCTTCAGTTGAGAGGTGAACATTTAAGATTGGTGTGACCATTAATATGTATGTGAAGTGTTGCTAGTAATGTTTGTTCACTCTACGCAGGTACGGCCACTTCTCAGGAATCAACAGGAAGGTGCAGCTCAAGTACCAGCCGAGGGGATGGAAGAGGCGGTCAAGCAGCGAGGAAGGTGAGTCTTCATCTTTCTTATCTCATACACACTAATCATTACTTCATTATCTTCAAAGGTCATTCACTTTGACTGGACTTTTTAAATATTCTTATATACGTAGTGGTAGGTTTCATACTAAACATTGTACATACTTTTCTTTAATTAGTTGCTGTTTGTGTGTGAATAGAAGCTCTGTTTACTTTGCCTTTATATTTCCCTAACAGGAGACTCGCCTCGAGAACCTTCCTTGGTGCTCATCCTGAAGTGGGGCGGAGAACTTACACCTGCAGGCAGGATGCAGGCGGAGGAGTTTGGCAAGATGTTCAGGTGCATGTATCCAGGAGGACAAGGTACTGTACTGAATGGGGGGAGGGGGAGATGTGTGTGGGAAGGAGGTGTTTGATGTGTGTTTCTGAGGTGTTAGATGGTGTGTGTGTGTCGGAAGGAGTGTGTAATGTGTGTTTCTGAGGTGTTGAATGGTGTGTGTTGAGGAGGTGTGTGGTGTGTATTGCCGTTAAGTACAGCTACTTGACCTACCTGACCTGACCGGGTTAATTGACCTCACTACAAATACATTCACTGACCCAAATTTGTCATAAACCTTGGACCAAGTGCCATTTTTTTATTGCTCTTTCTTTACGTGAAGTAGTTCTACATTCTTCACACTAATAATGTAGAACTTTCATTCTCTTATAAGTGACCTTTTAATTATTTTTTTTATTACATAGTTATATACTAATTGTAATTTTACCTTTTATGTAGTGTGCTCCATATTTTTTACAAAGGTGATTAGGCTGCTTTAATTAATGTCTGTGTTGCTGGTGTGCATAACATCTTCATTTATTTCCTCCTCCCTTGTGTTTCTTTTCAAACTAGTTTTTAATATTTGTTCTGAGATACAGTGAGTGGTCCCATGATAGTTTACAAAGTCAATATTTTCATCATCATTGTGAGGATCCTTGAATGTAGAAGTGATGTAATGAGGATAACTTTAATGATCCTTTTAGGAGCAAGCAAGCTTTCTTTTCTCTGGGTCAATCATGATTCAAGGAGCCTGGCTACTTAATGATTTAGATAAGTTTATCAGTGTTTCAAGACACAAGGCATTATAATGTACATCACTACATAGAGGGTAGGTAGAAAATTAGAACAGACTCAGTCATCAGGTAGTTAGTGCACAGAGGGTAGGGAGTTTTAAAAGAAGACTAGATGGCTTTATGGATAGGGATGAGAGGTGGGTGTAGGCAATAAAGGAGTATTGGAGTAACAAGAACTACCTCGTGCAAGCCTTTGGGCTTTTTGTAACTTCCTTATATTGTTATGTTCTAATGTTCTTAAAGATGAGCACTCCATAGCAGTAATAATTTAATTATGTTCAACTCTGCTTCCATTTATACTGTGACTGCTGTGAATACCAGTTTAAAAACACTAAAACCAAACCCTTTCTATACTAACCAAATCATTTGTTTAACCTGGTTTCTTTTTATAAATATGAAGCACTTTTAGAAATATTATAACTGGAAACATTTGAAGAATATGTTGAACAGTGATATATTTTGATCAATTCTCAAAGCATAATGAGTTGATTTAGCAAACGTTGAAGTAGTGAAATCATCTTAACTGATATCATGAGACTACTTACTCTCTATGCATGCATGTGTACCCTTGTTAAGCTGCTTCCACTGTACCTGCTTCACACTATTACAAAGGCTCTAGTAGGCTATCAAGCACTCAATAACACAACCTCATTCAACGTGACACAACACAGCGGATCACTACACCAATTATACAACAAGATTGATTTATTAAATAGAAAACAATGCAAATGTTTTTAAACAATTATATTTACTGAGAATGCATATACCTTGCCATATTTTAGGTGCATCTTATAGCGAGGAAAATACAGCATTTAAAAAAAAAAATTTCGGCCGGTTTTCCATATTTATTGAAATATTTTACCCTATTTATGCCAGGCCTGATTGATGCTGTTGTATTGAAGGTGACTATGTTCTGAATGCCGGATAAATGAGGTTTTACTGTGTGTGTTTATGATATTAAGATATGATAGGAAGCAGGAAATAGTTTGAAATTAGTATTCTTGTCCAAATTGTTCCACTGAGCTATATAATCCAAGTTTAAATTGCATAGAATATTTGCAGACTGTGAGACTCTACGCTTTCCTTTCCAAATGGTATTGTTTTTCAGCCACTAACTAATATAAATAAAGTGATTGAGTGTTTTCCTTTCCCTTCATCACTTGGTCTATTAATGTGAATTCCAAATAGTTGTTTTAGATTTTTTTTTATGCTTTTTTAGTATAAAGAAGGACATATATCTCTAACTTAATTCACCCTGCAGTTTTTTTTTTAATGTGAATTTAATAACAATGACATTTTAATATTTTTGGATTTTTTTATGCATAGCTATTAATAATTGTATGGAATATATGTTTTGACCTGTCTTTCTAAATGACAGAAGTGGATGAGGATTATTATTAAATATTCTTTGTTTGATGCCCAACGTTTTTGAAATAATAGATAATAGTTAGTAAAGTTTTTATGCTCATAATATAATTGATTAAAGTGCCAAATGGTAATAACTAAAGCAGAAAAAAGATAAGGATACTGTAAAAAGATTTATAACTAAGATTCAGTTTATTTTGTGACCTGTTATTAAGTGTACTAAGCATGCCTTGCTACTGTGTCCTCCCCTTCCACCCCTTCACCCCGCCTTCTGTGATTGCATTGTGCTCACCACCTAAATGTGAACACCTAAGTGAACACCTAAGGTTCACTCATCACAAGTTGGCTGTTGATTTTTGTTGCTGATTATTTGACTTTGATTTTATCCCTAAAACATTCTAAACAGCTACTTATTATTTTTTTTTTCATATATATGTAGAGCTTTTAGACCCTTAATAAGTCCACATGTTAGCAGAAAAATGAAAAAAAGACAATATATTAAAAAAAAAAATATCCCCAACCCAAGCACCCTAAGTGTATGTTTGTCCCTGAAGTGAGGTGTCCCTGGGTGTCCCTGGGGTGTCCCTCGGATGGTCCTGGGCTGGCCTTGGGGTGACCCTGGGATGGCCTTGCTGTGGACTAAGTATGACATGACCTGACCAGGTGTTATGCTGTGTTTCAGAACGGTCAGAGTGGATTGACGAGTCAGTGACTGGATGTGAGTAATGAGCACCCATGTGTGTGTGTTGGAGGGTGTTGGAGGCTATGTGATGCTGGGCTGCCCTTGCCTTGCCTTCCCTTGTGCTCGGGCGTGCAGGGAATGTAGGAGGAAACCTTAGATTGTTTCCAGGCAGTCAGTGATAGAGTGCAACCTTGGATCATTCACAAGATAATGGCATGCTAGTGTGTGTGTATGTTAGAAGGCATTGCAACGCTGTCTGAAACTTAGATGACTTGGTAGGAACTGGTTTTTTTTCAATGTTTGATTACTATATACCAGGGGTCACCAAACTACGGCTCGCGATGTCAGTTCATCAGGCCCGCCGACAGTACTTGCATTTACTTGATAAAATGTATGGAACACGAGATGTTGTGATACAAGCTATAGGGAGCCAGTTTTTTGGAATTTAGAATGTTGACCAATATTGACCTGAAGCAAGGTAAAAGCATTAGTTTGTATAGGCCCTATACAAACTAATGCTTTTACCTTGCTTCAGGTCAATATATAGATAATCTGTAGCTTTACTGGCTCCATATAGCTTATTATTGTTTATTGAAGATGTACAACTTCAATTCATATGCTCTTTCCTGTTTCTGTGACGGAAATATTTCTTTTATTATTTTTGAACGATTGGAATAGGCTGGGTAGACACGTAGTAAGTGCTGATTCAATAGGTAGCTTTAAAAGACGGTTGGATCAGAATATGGATAGGGATGACAGGTGGGATGGCTAAATATTGGATTATTCCAAGGGTGGGGGACAAGAAACTGCCTCGTGTAGGTCATTAACTGGCCTCTTGCAGTCTCATCATTTTTTGTGTTCTTATGTATCCGGCCCGCTGTGAAAAAAGGTTGGTGACCCCTCTTATATACTATCACAAACTCATTTAATTTGACTTTTGCTGAAATTACTTGTGATGAAGAATGCTTTCTCTTGACAATTTTTTTTGCTGTAATTCAATACCTTTCACCATCTTGTCTGTGATTTATAAAATTTAATATCTATAATTTTGAATTTAATTCCTTATTGTTTACTATTAATGAGATACCAAAAAGTTATTCTTTCTAATGTTGCATATGAGTTAAAAATTTAAATCACCTGCAATATACCAGTTTCTTTTCATCAAGGTTTCTAGACAACTTTTAAACCTTTACGTGTTATTTAAGTTAATTTTAAATGTTAATGCCCATCATAATATAATTTAATTTACCTGATCTAAGTAAAAGTATATATGACTACATTAAATGACAACTTCCATACAAGCTTGTGAATGATTTAGGTTGTTTTTAAATAGTTGATAATGATATTAGTTTAATGAAACCTAAACCATTCTGACATTGGACAGTGTTCAGAAAAGGATTAGTGATTAGTTCTTTTTTTTATATCAAATAGATTTTTTATGTGTCATTTTCCTCCTTTTGTAGTCCATAATAAGAGGTTGTTTTATAATGGCAGTGAATTGAACTTTTGACTTAGTTGTGTTCTGTGAGGTCTATGTGAGTCTTCCTTGACCTTAGCTAAGATGCATGAGATGAGATGGTTAGTGTCCAGTGGTGATGATGTGAATCCGGCCCATGATAATGCTTGTACACTTGACTCAATGCTTCATGTATCACCTCACCTCGCCTTGCCTTAGCAATAGTACAGACACAAACTAACAACAACAAAAATATTCATTATAAATTTTCATGATTGATAGTTGGTCTCGCCTCGCCTTAACAATAGTACAAACACAAATTCAAATCAACAAAAATATACATTATAAATTTTCATGGTAACTTAATATTGTAACAAATATATACATACAGGAATAAGAGCAAGGCTAGTTATCTGTGAGTCTTAGCAAATATAAGGGTCTCGTATAAGAAAGAAAGAATCAATTTAAACATCAAGCACTTTGCTAGACAAGTAAGTATATGTAATTTCACTCAAGTCATTCACTACCGAGTATTATAAATATTCCTTTTTCATGGTACAGTATTAGTAGCAGTTTATTTTGTATTTTATTTTTTATTTATTTATTTTTTCATGTATCTTTTTAACCCTTGATACAAATGCTATGTGTCGGAGAGAAAATTGATCCGGGTTTGAATAGTTCTCTTGGACTCTGAACTGAATGAAGTCTTTTTGGCCGCCCCAGAAACAAGCATTACCATGGCTGCCGGTGTCTGCCTATCTGATTGGCTGCAACACAATTAGACAGTTGCTTTAGCTATGACTCAACCATAATTAGAAAAAAATAAAATCCTGTAAATTAGGTTAGAAAGACCAAAGTGTTTGTGTTTTGGCTTATTTTATGTTGGGTGTGTTGTTTACAAGGCTTTATTTTTATTCTCTCATTTAGCAGTTTCAGCTTTAATTAGAACCATTGTGATTAATGTGGTTTATGAAAGCAGTGATTTTTTTTTAAAGCTATACCAAATGTATGATTACATTATCTCTCTCTCTCTCTCTCTCTCTCTCTCTCTCTCTCTCTCTCTCTCTCTCTCTCTCTCTCTCTCTCTCTCTCTCTCTCTCTCTCTCTCTCTCTCTCTCTCTCTCTCTCTCTCTCTCACAGTTACATAAATGGTTACAAAATATACAGTCATATTGGACAACAGTAGATATGGAGATGGTACAGTGAGAGGATAGTCTTTTCCTGTATGTTATAATCAGGTCAATACAACTCGGTAACAAGGTTAATACACACACAACTCCACCAAGGGAAGAGTATAGATCACGAGATACACCAATCTAAAAGTATAAGTGAATTTAAAATGAGGTTTAACCATATGAGACAGGACGCTTATTTCCCGTATATCACAACTAGGTAGCATACACACACACACACACACACACACACACACACACACACACACACACACACACACACACACACACACACACACACACACACACACACATATCATGAAGGAATTGGATGTGAGAAAAGCAATAAGACCAGAGTGATTAGTTGGTGGTTTTGGTGCCAATCCAATTAATAGGAAACAGTTATAAATGATGATAATGATGAATATTGAGATATGTAGTTCATCCTAAGCTATAGAAGTGCAAAAGAAGTGTTTATCCTGAAGTCCTGAAAGCCATGGAAGTGCAAGGGAGAAGTGTATTTTCTTACATTCCAAACTGTATAGTGGAAAATAATGTTTATGTGTGTATGTAGGTAAAATAAATGCCCCAATCCCATAACATTAGGAATTAACTCTAAACGCTGCATTACAGAATATTGTTTAAAATCGTCGATAGAAAAAGAAAAATGTGTTAGATATTTTGATACATGCAGGTTAACCATGTATCTTAACTAAAGCAATGATAGTCTTGTTATGCCGGTTATTATAGAAAGACATACTAGTAACCTAATAGTAATCATGGTGGAAGTAGGAACGTTGAAAGATAAATGAAGGAATGGAGAGATGGTATTAAAGAATCATTGAGGTTTAAACATGGAAGTGGGAAAGGAGTATAAAGGAAGAACAGACAGCAACAGGAATGCATGCGATAATGTGAGTTGGAATAGTGTGGCAGAGAAAGGTGTGACACAGAGAGGTGTGGCACAGAGAGGTGTGACACATCCTACATATTCAAGACTTACAGTAATAATATCAAATACCTGAATTAACCCACTCTGGATATTAATGTGTGCTCAATTATAGGATTCTAAAGTTGTTTTGACTATCTGCAATATGCTTTAGTATTTGTATATGAATGAAAATACTGAAAAAAAGGAATGAAAATTTTGTCAAAAAATTTTACATAGTGAATAAAAGATTTAGACATGTGAATGGGGTTGAAACATGAGTGTATGTGTCAGAAAATTAACTGTTTTAGATTGCTTGCTTGTAAATTTGCCCTTTTTATGCATATTTTTGTTCGAAACTAAACAATTTATTTTTATTTTGGATGTTGGATGTCACCTCACATCTACTGTAAAGGGAGTATGAAAAGATTATCATCATTATTATTATTATTATTATTGTCATGGCGGCTTGACTTCTCGGCTTGAATGAAATACATCTGAGTGACTCTATTGCTTCTCCTTATATATTTTCCAGTAGTTTATGCCTCTGGTTGCCTTGATTTATAAGCTTTGTGTTTGGGTTAAAACAGTCACAGCTTGGAGAGAGGGCATTAGTTTTATTATTAAGATTGAATTATTCCTATCCTATTTTAAATCATGGCTCACCACTGCTATGAGAATGACATCTTCTTAGGTAAACATTGAGAGACGGTAATTTTTATATACTGATACTTATTGAGAAATCATTTGTATGCCGTAAACGTAATTGCAGTAACAGGATATCATTCATCCCAGTATATTTTTTCCATCAGTTTTGGGCTTTGGTATTTCTTTTTGCAGTGGAATTAACAATAAAATCTTTTGCTGAGGGATCAATGTAAGTTAGATGACATAAAGAAAGTATAGTCATTAACGTATTTTTGTAAGCTATAGATTCATGAATCAAATACACTCAGTTACGTATATATAGATTAATTTTATATAACGAGACTTTTCAAAGACTGCGTATGAATATAGAGAAATGTATCATGTTTCTATAATGTAATTAGACTAACATGATATATTTCCAAGATCAATTATAGTGAGTTTATACACTAAACAAATGCGTCATAAAAACCTGATGTAATGACTAAATTGATAAGTAATTAAGTGAAGCAGTGAGATGTGTCCCCCTGTCTTAGGTGAGTATGCTGGGACACAAGGTCTGGGGCTCCTACGGCTACACTCCACCTACCGACATGATCTTAAGATCTACGCCAGTGATGAAGGTCGGGTACAGATGACAGCAGCAGCGTTCGCCAAGGGTCTCCTGGCGCTGGAAGGGGAGTTGACGCCAATACTTGTACAGATGGTTAAGAGTGCCAACACGAATGGTCTGCTGGACAATGACTGTGACTCTTATAAGCATCAGAACATGTAAGTCCTTGCTAGTTATCTTTTTATTTATTTATTTATTTTTTTAGTGTATATTTTAACATGAAAATTTATCCTACTCTCTATCTGAAACAAAATGTAGTATATAGTGTTCCTAGATATGACGATAATTTTTGTTCTCCTTTACTGATTGTACTCTTATCTAGAACCAAGACAAGTAAAAGTGTACATTTGAACATGAAAAATAATCCTACACTCTTTCTAAAACAAAATATAATATAGTATTCCAAAATATATGGTAGTTTGTGTCCATACTGTAGTTGTTGATGTTATTTCAGGGTAAAGAACCATTTGCACGAGGCTATGCAACAAGACAGAATACTAACTCAAGATGACATGGAGAAGCTCAACCCTACTAAGTCACGCTCAATCTCCACCGCTCTTGAGTTTATCCAGAACCCAGTAAGGATGTGTGAACACGTCATCACACTCATTAAGAAGCTCAATGAACGCATCAAGATCAGGAAAGAAGACCTAAAGACTAAAGGTAAGGTGATGCGGCCTTGATAGATCCTCACTTTTGTTGTGTAAAGTCTTATAGAGTCCTAACTTGTTGAGTCCTAAGTCAGAGGAAAGCTGTATACCATTACTAAACTATAAGATACTATTATGACATATTTGATATTTACTTAGATTCAATGTTGCAGAATTACCTTTACATCACTTGTCGAGTCCTAAGTTAGAGGAAAACTGTACACCGTCATTAAACTATAAGATAATACGACATATTTGATATATTTAGTTAAGTTTCAACGTTGCAGAATTACCTTTGTATCATGGTGAGTCTTGGGAACTGATGCAGCGGCGTTGGGCCAAGTTAGAGAAAGACTTCCGAACTAAGAACACCAAGTTTGACATATCCAAGATTCCTGACATCTATGACTGCATCAAGTACGACCTTCAACACAACAACCACACACTACAGTTTGAACACGCCGAGGAACTGTACAAGTGTGCCAAGTACCTCGCTGATATTGTCATTCCACAGGTAATTGAACAAGGTTAAAGGGAATGAGGTCGCTTAATTAGTTTTTCCTTGCATAACTATTATTTTTGAAGGACATCGTTATGTAAAATTAAACAGAAACAGAGGAGTCAAGCAAAATAAAGTGAAACAAATGACCATTATAATTTTCTATACATAACCAAACTCAATGTACTGAATGCATAAATATTTCTATAGGAATATGGAATGACACCTCAGGAGAAGATAGCCATTGGTCAAGGCATCTGTACACCTTTATTGAAGAAGATTCGAGCAGATCTACAACGCAACATTGGAGAGGAGGAGAGTGAAGAGAATGCCGGGGAAAGCATCAATAGATTAAACCCAGTGTAAGTTATCAAGGTTTTATTTACTTTGTTATCTTGTTTTATTTTGATAGACAGCTTTGTTCCATACCATAATCTAATGTAGTTGATGCAGCATTGTTGTTAGCCTAATGCTCTACCTGTTGCCGCAGTAATACTTTAATTATAATGTTACGTCATCTCTCTGTACAGATACTCCCATGGGGTGAGCAGTCCCAGCCGCCACGTGAGGACTCGGCTTTACTTCACAAGCGAGAGTCACATACACTCCCTCCTCACTGTCCTTCGCTTTGGTGGACTTATTGATGTAAGGACACTCACTCTATTTTGTGTCTTAGTATAAAGTTGAAATTGATTTGTTTTTCTTTGGTGTTACATTCTCATTCTACTGGCAGGCAAATGATCTTTAAGTAGCACACTCAATAGTAGTTTTAAAATAGTTGAGGTTGATGGAGTGTATAAAACTGATTCTTAAAAACACACACTTAGTAGTAGTTATACAATAGTTGAGGTTGAAAAGGGTGTAGAATGTTTAATAAATAATCTTGGTTCCCTCAGAATCCGAAGGATGAACAGTGGAAGCGTGCGATGGATTACATAGGAGCCGTGTCAGAGCTGAACTACCTGAGTCAGATTGTGGTGATGCTCTATGAAGACCCAACCAAAGACCCTTCATCAGACAGCAGGTGGGAACTAATGTACTGTACACTAACCAACCATCTAATTAACTATCTAATAACATTCTAAACTTCATACTGTCCTCTTTACAGGGTCTGGCGATAAGCGGGGGGGGGGGGTGTTTTTTTTTTTTTTTTTTTTTTTTTTTTTATGTATTTTTGTTGTCCCTTAGCTAGTACCCTTTTAATGTCAAAAAGAAAAAAAAAAAAAAAAAAAAAAAAAAATACATACCATTATATTTTTGTGCCATTACTCAAATAGTAATGTTGATAATGGATGTTAAATGTGTGTTTGTGTGTTTTGACAGATTCCACGTGGAGCTACACTTCAGTCCGGGTGTTAACTGCTGTGTCCACAAAAACCTGCCACCCGGCCCTGGCTTCAGACCAAAGAGTCGCAATGAACCGGTGAGGAATAATGTTTTAATAGACTTTGTGTTTATTTTGTTTTTTTTACATATTTTTCTTATTCCTTTTAATGTAAGAAAAAGGGAAAATAAATGAAAAATTTTCTTGACAAACTTAAGCAGTATTTTTATTGGGACTTAATAATTTTTCTTGGTGGGTTGAGTACTGATTAGGAAGGTAGGCAACATGTGTGGGAGAGAAAAGGGGAGTGAAGGGAGAGGGTAAGGAGAGAAGAGAATGAGGGGATGAAGGGAGATCGGAAGAGAAGTTTAAACAATATTTTTATTTGGAAAGTCAGACATTTGTCGATTGATTCATATTATGTTTTCTGATATATCTTAGGAAACTTTAACAGACTGATTCATGAAATCTATCATGATCTATCGATATATATACCAGGCTGTTTTTCCTTAAAGTGTGGTAGCTAAGACAAGGTACACACACACACACACACACACACACACACACACACACACACACACACACACACACACACACACACACACACACACACACACATACACACACACACATTCACCTCATCAATGACACAATGATGATATGAATGGAGGTTTATGGAAGCTAATATGATAAGATATTTACAAGGAATCAAATGAGAGTTATCGTGATAATAATAATAACCTTTATTACAACCAGCTTTGCTTGTGTTTGTGTAGTATTGTGTTGAGAGATAACTGTGTTGTTGTTTTATTTTCATGCCTCAGGAGAAGTATCACATGTGCCTCCCAAGGTCTGGCACAACTAATAATGTGGTAAGAACTCATGTATCAGATCAAAGGTGGACGGACGGTGGTAAGACTTGTTCATATTAAGGATTTAACTTTGGTTTCAAGATGTTTGAATGTGGTAATATCTTCACAAAATGTTACTTGTTGTTATATATATGTTTACATAATCTGAATTTGGAATGGAGATAGCATTTGTTAACAAAGTTAGGGCCTATGAAGGTAACAGTATTTCTCAAGTGAAAGTGTGTGAAGGTAAATCAACATTATATTAACATTGCTAGGAAACACATGACAGAACACTTTCAACACACCCACAGCATCAACATTAACTCTTATCACCTTACACTTCCTCAGCCGTTATCTCCAAAGGCCGAGGCAGAGATGAGGAGAGCACGTGCTGCTTCTCGAATAGACGAGGAGGAGGACCTACAGTACATCCTTGAGGAGATGTGTGAGGGGGAGGAGAGCCGGGCAGGAACCAGTGTTAGCGGAGGTGAGGACAGTGAATCTCATAGAACTTCATCAACCTCAGAGCCAGCGGACCCAGCGAGCAAGGATGGTGATGGCAAAGTGCTGTTGTCTCCTCCTATAGTGAAGGTGAGGGAATTACAAGCCCATTAAGTATATTAAAGTGAATCAAACCGACTAACTTTCTCTCAAAAACCACTAGATAGTCACCATTTTTATTCACTCCATCCACCTCCTCCCACTTTCCAACCTGATATACAAATAGATAGGCCTAATTCAGCAAATTTAAATAATAAAACCCCTTGAATTAGTGATATTGAAGGTGATTTAGCAAATAAAAAAAGTAAAACCCCTTGAATTAGTAATATTAGTAGTGATTTATTTCCAATGTTTTGTCATAAGAGTAATATTTGTATGGCAAGTGTTTATTTTATGTTATGTTTTGTGTGTTTTCAGGACGAGGGGGAGAGGTATGCTGAGTTGCCGAGTGGTAACATGCAGTCTGGAGGTAAGACTTACTCTGGTACTGTTTATATTTAACCTCACACACAAACCTTACTGCGTACACTCTCATCCTTGTTTTATAATAATAATAATAATTGATGGTTTATTATCAAGAAAGTTGTATAATTTGGTGTTTCTCCAATACATTATGGCTTTAAATTCTCTGCAGTTCTTTATATTTTTTTTATTAAGAAGTAGGTTTTGAAATTACTTCATTAGGTATTGTTATTTTCAGTATTATCAGTTTTTGAGTAGCACATGTTTTTCTGTGTTACCGAATCAAGGTTAGGAACAACACACAATGCTATAACTTAATGCAGACACCCAAGTTAGGAAAATTAACCTAACACTCTTAACAGGAATTGACTTGAGTGAGGGGGAGGCAGCGGTTTCCAAGTCTGAGCCAATCCCAATCAGCGCCAGGTGAGTGGGTGTTTCAGGTGTTATAGTGGGTGTTGCAGGTGTTATAGTGGGTGTTGCAGGTGTTATAGTGGGTGTTACAGGTGTTATAATGGGTCTTATAGGTGTTCTATATCAGTTATAGTTACTCTTGTTCTTCTTTCACTGAGACATAGACTGCTTTAGAGGACGTCCATCTATTACACTCATATAGCTATAGTACCTTAGGCTCTGTTAAACTACAAAGATATGAAAAACCTTGAGTATCTATCAATCCATGACAGTCATTTATAAGTATGAGAGGTCACTCAGAATTAAAGTTCAAAGTACACTACATAAATAGAGGGTGTAGGGTGTGTGTCCTTATGATATTACTTACCATCTTGACTGACTGCTATTCACTGCTGGAAAAACACTAGGGGGTCTCACACTTTATAGAATAAGTACAACATTATGGTAGTAGAATAGTTAACGTTCAGGTGTGCAAACTTAGAGTCCCGGGTTAGAGTCCCGATATCCGCTGGCCGCTTTTCTTCTTTGGTATTACCGCTGAGTGGCCAAAGACTACACAAATTACTGCCATACTGTCCTCAGATGGGACTTACAATGTTATGTACATCTGAGGCTGTAGAAGCATTAGCCTCTCTCCTTCTCAACATCATCAAGAGATAATGTAAAAAATCGAGGCGTCACTATAAAAAATCTAAACCTGAGTCAATAACAGGAAAAAGAGGCTTTCAATCTTAGCCTCTATAAAGCCTATCAGCGCCGCAGGTTTGTGATGTATATAAATGAGAAAAAAAAAAAACATGAGCAAGGTTTCTTGATGAGGTTCAGTTGTCAGTTTAGTAATGAAGGAATGTTGACAGTGCAGTAGTTACAGTTTAAGTTCTGAGTCTCTACTACTTACAAGCTTATCTAGTTAACTGACAGACATTTTCAACTAAAGATTCAATGTTTTTGCAGGCATGTTTCTCATCTCATAGGTGTCATGATTTGTATGTATATTGCAGTTTAGATTGATATAATTTTCACTACATATGCATCATTCTATTTATTAATTTTCTATGTAGATATTAGTCAAAAACTGTCATAGTCGTACTGATCTCCTTCAATATTGACTGTTTATATGATATGAATCTTCAGTTAACCTTATATTCTCTACTAGCTTACTCTCTCTTTTTCAACCATTAATGTGCATCACCAATTCTGTGATTACTTGTGTTGTTAATATATTAAGTGGTGGTGGTGGTGGTGGTGGTGGTGGTGGTGGTAGTGGTGGTGGTGGTGGTGGTGGAGTGAGCATTAGGCACTGTGCTACCGGCAGATCACAATCAGACTGTGGACTGATGCCTCTCGGGGAAGTGCGCCGCTCCTACCCCATCACACGGTACCTACCTTCCTTCCTTCTGCCGGCTGTATCACTACTAGAGTGACCTTCCTTCCTTCCTTCCCAGCTACAGGTTGACTATTAATATTCCGGTTCCATCAGTTTTCCGGCATGAATTTCAGAATGCAGTTTGAAATTTCCCAAGTTGGTGCATCACTGTTTTCTGGAAGCTCTGTTTATGTTATGTTTTTATAGCACTGTACCCAGAATTAACTGTTTGCTCATGCCGGATTATTGATAGTCAACCTTATTACTCTTGGAGGAACAGTTCTAAGTGTAGGGTGTTGCATTCTCTATTAGACTGTTGTTATGAGTTGAATAAAGTCCTTTACTCATGTTGGCTGTTCCGTGATCAAGAGTAATGGCTGGTGGTGTGCTTTGCCTGCCTTCTGTTTAATGGATGCTCCCTATACTTACTGCATGTATCTAGTGTTCTGTTGTGATGGCAACTCTAATTATTCACTCACTCACTTACCTTGAGTCATTAACGAAATCAACTATTTAATCATATGCACATTTATTAATTTTTCCACTTATAATTTGTGTAATCTCCCTTTGGTATCTTAATGATGTTCCAAGGTTTCTTAGTATTCCGAGCATGATCAGTAAGTTCACTTTTATGATAATTTTCTTTTGCTGTTTTTATTATTGTTGTCAATTTGTTTCTATATGATTTAAAAGTGTTTTCATACGTAAAAGGTCACTTAGCATACATTTTTGTTTAGTTTATTACGTTATTTAATTGACTTATATATATATAGCAGGGGTTATATAAGGTTTATTTGCGTATTTTCCTTTAATTTTAATTGTTGATGGGAAATGTTTATTGTAAAGTTATGTAAATTTGTTAATATATCTATTAAAAAAATCATTTACATTATAATTACATGTATTAGTGTTCCACTTGAAGAAACTGAAGAAAGGGAAACGCAAGAGATAGAAAAAGAGGAAGATAAGGAGGAGGAGGAGAAGAGGGAGAAGGAATAAAAATAGGAAGAGGAAAGGAGGAATGTATAAAGGAGGAAGTAAAGAAAGGGAAACACAAGAGATGGAAGAGGAGTTATATATAGTAAAAAAAAAAAAAAAACATTTATCGCACATTATATATATTTTGTCTTATAGGGAAACGTTTCCTAATAATCTGTAACTATATGCCGTAAAACCTTGATATATTATAAATAGACTTAAAATTTCAGTGGTTTCCCTTTCAAAGATTAGTTTTCTCAGATTCCAATGACGCCCCTTCTCTGTTCACTTGAATGGTATAGTATAAAGTTCCTACAAGGTGGAATAACTGACTAACTAAATATTTATATAGGCAATAATTCGCTAGCATCGTTAAGCTTTACTATAATGAGAACATAACAAAAAATAATAGTCACTTATTTGTGTGAATATTTTAATCATTATTTTTTTTCCGGGAACTATTTTAACTTAATTTTGCTTGTATTTGATCAATATTACTTCTATAAGCATCAGTTCTCCTTCAATCATGGTGTAGTAATGTACACTTGCACAAATGTTACTTAAAAAGAGCCTCCGCCCGTCTCCCTTGTTGCCTTAGTGAGCCGCGCGGAGGTAGTGAAATGTGGAACGCAAAGACCGTAGAGTTTTACAGGGTTAAAATATACAATGCTTGACGGTGATGTAAAGAATCAGAAAATAGAACCAAGAATACAGATCCATTATAAGACTTGCATAGCCATACCAATGCATGAAGTTTATTTTGTATTTTCAAAGATATACAGGTTTACCGTCTTTGATTGAAACACTGTACTTAAGGTCACAATTGAATCCGTGATAAGAACACCTTCCAAGTTGACCTTCCTCTAAACATTATGGAGACGATGCTCCCAATGTTCCCTGTCTGTTAAATACCTTGTCTGCGTACTCTGTTAAACACCCTGTCTGTGTACTTTGTTAAACACCCTTTTTTTCTCTGTCTGCGTACTCTGTAAAACATGACTTCACAGACTGAACTTTATTAAATGAATGACAAAATGTAATCATAAGTTACTATGAGTAAGTGTATATTTAAAAGAGAGCAAACAGCATGGTGCCAAGGCTTGTATTTGCTTTTGAAATCCCGCCACATTATTTGATCTACAGTGTTATAGTCTTCCGAGTCTTAACATAGATTCCTGGTGGGGCAGAATCCAGTATTCCCATGGGTCCAATTCTGCCAAATTTTGTTAAAGCATTTTATATGCCTTTTACTTATGTACATCAAGCTCTAACTGGCTAGTTCACGTAGACAGGCAGCGTTGGACCAATGGGAAGACTGGATTCTGCCCCACCAGGAATCTATGTTAAGATTTGTAAGACTATAATGTTGTTTAATAGTTTTCAGGTATTGGTGTAGTGAATTCAAGGAGGTTATTGCATAGTGCAAAGCTTTCTGTAAAGATGATTTTGAACATGCACTCTTTCCGTATTCTTTGTTATATTATAGACTCTACTCGGAGAAAAGTATTAATTTTCTAGTAGTGAATACAAGGAGGTTTCTGCTTGGGTAATTTTGCATATCAGACACTTTCTGTATTCCTTGTTAGATTATAGACCATGCTGAGAAAAGTATTAATTTTTTAGTTGATTATGCACCGTAAAGAAAGTTTATTTTGCATTATAAAGGAGAGGAATATCAATGTATTTAGACAAGTAATAGTCATGATTTAAAAAAAAAATTCTGTAGTATTGTATTTCTAGGGGATGTGATTGATAATTTTGGGAATAGAGTTTACTATTTCCTTGCTAAACAAAATCTTAAAAATCCACACAGAAATGTGTAAATACTTTCATGCATTGTTCTAATTACTATTATTTTATCTACTTTTATTTATGGAACAAATTATCTTTGCAATGAATTTAAAAAGAATATATTTTTCAAACAATACACTTTATGCCATGTCCTTATGGCTAATTTTGACTTTTTTTTGTAACTCATGTTACTGCAGAACTAACTTTGTATTTTCTTATAGCAGATTTTACAATTAAAGATTATTCATTACTAAAAAATAATGGATGCAATTAAAAGTGAATCATGTAGCTTAGATGATGCAAACACATAAGTTATTACTCAGAAATACAACATAATCATTCACATATTAGCGTGTAAAACTCAACACATCGGTACCTTCAGATACCTATATGTTTAGGTAAGAGAGTAATTCCCATAAGTGTCATCTAGTAATATTTGAAGAATTAATTAAACCAAAAAGCAAAATTCAAAAAGACTTACACATAGGTGCCTTCAGATACCTATATGTCTTGTAGCTAAAAGAGTAAATATAGAGAGTAATTCCCATAAGTGTCATCTAGTAATGTTTTAAGAACTAATTAAGCCGAGAAGCATCACTAAATAATCTCATGTGTTCAGATCTCATAAGTGTAATGTAATAATGTTTAAAGAATTAGATAAGCCGAGAAGTGTAAGTTTAAATAAGTATATGTGTTCAGGTCTCTGTCTGATGGAGCTTCATCTTACCAACGCTCACTGTCAGGAAGCGAGAGTGTTCAGCGCCCACGTTCTCTCGAGGCGGAAAATGTCCTCAACTCAGACCACACGCCTCGCCCAGAGAAAGGTGATAATTGGTGTAACTATTGGCATGTTTGTTTTACAGTGTTAATAGTAATAGAACCAGATTGATTTGAGCTAATATTTTCTAAAGCAGTGATTCCATGCTAAGTAATTGTTTAATAGCATTGATTAGTTAAATGCTGCAGTAGATTTTTCATAACTTTATAAGATTGATTCAGCCAATGATGGAATTCTTAAGTGTTTAGCACATACAAACAACTTAGGAAATGTAAAATTCAAAATAATAGATAAAGGGATAATTTCTATATAAAATTTATTGTATTTTATTTTAGAAGGATAAACAATGAATACATATTGGAATTCACAATCTTAATGAGTACAATTAGTGCTTGATTAATAGTTTTCATGTGTTGCCTCACACACACACACACACACACACACATACACACACACACACACACACACACACACACACACACACACACACACACACACACACACACACACACACACACACACACACACCTTCATCATGAGTTCCATTTATAGTGTGTCGGTGGTAAAGGAAAACATAATTGTGATGTTAAAGATTTAGTGTTAGTAACAAATACACCACTCAAAATAGTTACAGAAAGATAGATTAGCATGTGTAGAGTGATAGAGGAAGAGGATGGATGGAAGGGAAAATGAAAGAATAAGGAATAAATATTGGTAGATAGATAGATAGAGATAGATATATTGCTACAAAACTACATCAGCGCTTTAAATTGAACAACACAGTAAATTATTCACTTATAAGACTCACAAACTCATTTATTTTTTTACTAAGCTGTGTGTTTTTTATAGTGACTTTGTACATTGGTGTGATTCTATATTAGTTGTATTAGTTTAGACCACAATGCTGCAACCTTTTGTGGAGACTTTCCTGCATTAGTGTGAGGTTGTGTGTGTTTTACTAAATGTCTTCTGCCTCCACCTTCCCTCAGCCGGCAGCTCCAGTCTAGACTCCCTCAGTGAAGAAGGTGAGAGTGTCTTCATCTCTATCAATACTGGTTGTCAAAGAACACATTTATAATTTTAATTAGGTTTACCATAAGGCAAGTCAGGTATTAATGTTTTCCAGAACTGTAAATATACTTTTGTTGTATGGGGGAAATATTATAAATTTATCCTGTTAAAGTAATTTCATCATTTTGATTTTGCTTATAATTTCGGTGTCCCGTAAGGAACTTGAAGCTTTGACACTCTGCAAGACTTTAACATTACTTTGTTATTAAATAGGAAGTGATTGTTATGGGATCAGAATTATGGTAACAATAATACTCGTTTGTTTTCACTGTGCACACAAATGCTTTGACTTCATTGAAACACATGCAAGGGTAGTTTTATTTTTCAGTTACCACATATCTCTTTCATTATTCTTTGCATGTGAACACAATTTTACATCATATCAAGTATCTCAGAGTTAATGCTTTTTAATAATTGTTCTTCCTTGTTTTCTCTCCTTGCCTGACTCAACACAATTACCAATGCCAATGCATGCCAGACTGGAGCACAGGGAGTGGTAAGATACAACTATCAGACCATCATTATTTTTATGGATTTGTTTGTGTTGACTGCAGCTTAAGCATTGTGCGGAACTTATTGCGTTGTCATGGTTCTCTCTATTCTATCTATAGTTTCTAATGTCTTGTTCCCTCCATAAACTTCCCTCAAATAGATGGCCACGGCAGAAGAGCCTCCACCTCAATCTCTTCCTATCCACACATTCCACCTATCCTCTATCCACTCTATCCTCTATCCCTCCTTGCTTGTTCAAGTCCTCCCTCTCTATCAGCACTTCTTTCATGCATGTACTCTTTTAAACTATACCTACATCTAGATTTTCTTCTGGGTTTTGTTTATTTAATCTGCTTCATAGTATGTATACATGAAAATTTTTTGGTTTTTGTATTCTTTGTTTCAGGGTTTAGTCTTGTCTTGGGTATATAATAATTAGTTTTATTGCTAATATGTTTAATGATCACCAAGATTCTTATATACATATGTTTACATTATATAGATGACAAATGAGTGGGAAAGGTGTTAGATAGAATCAGGATGAGGAAGGAATATAATTATTTATATAGCAGTCATGAACTGAAAATATACATAAGTGAAGAGTAAATATTCTAGTATAATTAAGTTTACATGGAGTTCAAGGTTCGTACTATGGTAGGGATCGCACTCTTCTGTTACATTTCAACACACAAGTATCTAAACGTAAGATAATATAGTATTCCTACATCATCCTTCGTTAACTTATCAACCTTTCCTCTCATATATTTCCATGTAGTCACAACATTTTCCTTTCATTTCAATTTAGAAGTTATCGCTAATTTTTTTTCAGGTAACAGCTGTAGGTATCGCCTCTTTATGTATTGGAAACTTTTAATGTGGCTTAAGAATATATACATAAACAATATATTGAGTTATACATTAATGACAGGATGAACAGGAGACTTCTAAGGTGGTAATCATTCCTGCAGAGAGTATGAGACGCCATCGCCACAGCATCCCGGGTCACCTCTCCTACTTAACCTTCCTGGCCGGCCTGCAACAGAAGGCAACGGCTCCTGCAGTGCCAGTCTTCTCTACGGCTGTCATATCAGGATCAACATCAGCACCAGACTTAAGGGATAACTTCTCCGCTCTCCCATTTTCTGCCAGTAAGTGTGGTACAAGTGGCTTACAGGTTGTCTATCAATAATCCGGCAATCAATATTCCTTTTCCATCAGTTTTCTAGCATGAATTTCAGAGAGCAGTTTCAAATTTCCTGAGTTGGTGCATCACTGTTTTCGGATTGTTCCGTTTGTTTGTTTTGATGGCGCTGTATCCAGAATTAGATGTTTGCTCATGCTGAATTATTGATTTAAAGGATAACTTCTCTGCTCTCCCTTTTTCTGGCAGTAAGAGTGTTAGGTGCAATAATTCAAGGGGAAAAATTACCATTTCTCATTTATTTTTCTTTACATCAAGACAAGATTCAATAGAGATTTTTCTGCTGAGATAGAGGAAGGGGAGGGGAGGAAGGGAGGAGGTTCGTAGACATCCTTTGGGTGACATCCCAACAGGATGTTAATGAACCACAGTCAAGACGAACCACAGCGACTCACCTCTCTCTCTCTCTCTCTCTCTCTCTCTCTCTCTCTCTCTCTCTCTCATCTCTCTCCTCTCTCTCTCTCTCTCTCTCTCTCTCTCTCTCCTCTCTCTCTCTCTCTCTCTCTCTCTCTCTCTCTCTCTCTCTCCTCTCTCTCTCTCTCTCTCTCTCTCTCTCTCTCTCTCTCTCTCTCTCTCTCTCTCTCCCTCTCTCTCTCTCTCTCTCTCTCTCACTCTCCTCTCTCTCTCTCTCTCCTCTCTCTCTCTCTCTCTCCTCTCTCTCTCTCTCTCTCTCTCTCTCTCTCTCTCTCTCTCTCTCTCTCTCTCTCTCCTCTCTCTCTCTCTTCTCTTCTCTCTCTCTCTCTCTCTCTCTCTCTCTCTCACTCTCTCTCTCTCTCTCTCTCTCCTCTCTCACTCTCTCTCTCACTCTCTCTCTCTCTCTCTCTCCTCTCTCTCTCTCTCTCTCTCCTCTACTCTCTCTCTCTCTCTCTCTCTCTCTCTCCTCTCTCTCTCTCTCTCTCTCTCTCTCTTCTCTCTCTCTCCTCTCTCTCTCTCTCTCTCTCTCTCTCTCTCTCTCTCTCTCACATTAGTGAACAAAAAGACATAAAGGTACATTTTCTAAGTGAAATTATTCTAAAAGCTTTTAGAATAATACACTTAAAAAATGTAGATTAAAGTCTTATTGTTCACTAATGTTTAGAGAGAATTACTATTCCCAACCTACACTAACTTCTCTACACAATATTTAATTTCTTCCCCTTCTTCTTCAGATCTGATATGCCTCGGAGGTGTCCCATCCATCCGACCGCTGGAAACCCTTCACAACGCACTGTCTCTTCGCCAGCTAGACGCCTTCCTGGACGCATGGCCTCTAGCACAGTTCCGCACTCCACTCTCCTCTCCGCCCAAGATGCCTTCAACACACCTAGACACCCTCGCACACAACCGCTCCCTCTTGGCCTGCAGTCTCCTTCCTCCAGTAAGTGGTCTCGAGACTCCTCCTTGGAAACCCTGTAAGGGAGTCATCATTAATACAAGAGTGGAGTGGTGGGAGAAGGGATAGAACGTGGCATGTTGTGCTGTGGATGAATTTACTAACCATAATAAAAACTTTAGCAGAAGTTCTGTATAGAATTACCAAAAGATATAGACAACGCTTGTTTGGTAGATGGCAGAATTTAATGCATATTATCAATTTGTATTACATTAAAGCAATCCTCATATTAGTCTAATGAAGAACTTTTTCCTTAGATTTTAATGCTAATCATAAAAAGGCTTACTTGTAGTAGTGGTAGTAGTGTTCGTGTTCATCATCTATCTCAGCCGGTCACTGCTGCTGCTGCAAGCCTGCGGGATACATATTATCTCAATGTGATTTCAATGTGATTTTAGTACTAACCAACCCATGTTTTTATCACATAGGTTTATGAAATGAATGCAAAAAGGAAAAAAAAATCTATGGTGCACACACTGATATTGCCATTATAATACTAAAGGAAAAAATAGTCCAGGTTGATTTTGTTAGTGTAGTGTAAGGGAACTTCTACTTAACAAGAAAGGTTTCAAGTGTTGGTGTTGGTGGTGTGTAATGTGAAAAGTGTATGATAGAGGTGTGTATATTTTTATATATAAGTTTACAGTTTGTGATTTACTGCAAAGTGAGAGAAACACATGAAAACTTGATGACAATAAAAGATTAACATTATTCTTGTGAGAAGATAGAGAACCCTTTTGGAAACTGATGCCTTTAAGCCTGTGGTGGAAATTAGTCCGTGTCCCCGGGACACAGGATCACTGTGACAGAGTTTCCACAGTTTACCTTCCCCAGGCTTTACTTAGGTAACCATTTATCAACCAACCCATTTGGGAGTAAGAACAGCTGGGAAAGTTGTGTTTGCAAGACTGAACAGCTGGGCGAGTTGTGTGCCGACTGTCTTGTCCGGGATCAAACTCGGACCAGTAGATTCCTAGTCAGACATGCTAACCACAGAAAGCAAAAAGCATCATAAATTTAAATGATTTGATAACATTAGTATTTTTTAAGATCAATTATGTTATATTCAGTTATATTTAGTTAAATAAACAAATATTAATAGCTAGAGCCTGAACACTAACCCAAGGAGCTGGAAATGCCATCCTCACACTTCTAATATTCACTTGGATTGTCGTTGTCTTGTAGATTCTTATGTTCCTCTTCCTAGAAGGTAACGAAACACATTTAGTATTGATCATATTTCATCAGCATCCTATCTGATATGAGGTCAAGATATTTTCATACAGACTCGTTACTGACATCCTGGGATCCACTGGGTGAAAAGGGCAATGCATATGTGTTACTGCGCTCATATTTAATTGTATTTCACTGCAGCTGTTGATGGTAAGCCTTTAGTTTTATGTGATATTGTTATTCACTGACTTGAGTGAGACTAGTCGGGTTTTGTCAAGCTTATAATCAGTGCACCGAGTCTTAAGTCGAGTCGAGGCTTCAACAAGACTTAGCCAAAACAAGCCATGTTGGGTCCAAGTGTGTTCAAGGGTTGGTGACAATAATAGTTAATAATCATTACATCGGGTATAATAATGCTCAGTCCATTCCTGGCCTTGTGTCTGCTCCTATAATGGATATTGTTCTAATCTTTAACCAAGGCAGATGTTTAGAGTATCGCGTTGAGCACGGTGGAATCGTGTGTTCTGGTGAGCCACTAATGACCAGTTCAATTATGGATTAAAAAACAAGTAAAAGTTGGACTAGAAACTAAACATTTTCAAACATCATTCATAAAATGTTCTAAAGATAACAGGAATAGTTTTAAAAGAAATCACATCAAATGCAGATGTTGTCTTTCACTCTGGCAACTAAAGTGGTTTAATTTTTGTGTTTAATCTGTATATTATTCCTAGTAGATTCCTGGATGAATTATATTACAAAGTTCTAGAGCAAAATGGCTGGTTTGAATGAAGTTCACAGTTTTCTAGATAGTTTCCCAAAGCAACAAACACAACTTTCCTATATATGTGTGTAAGAGCTTTGCCATCAAGTAGCTTTATTTTATTAACATTATGCACCTTTATAAGCTTACTCAGTATAAAACATTACTGTTAACTAAGATGAATGCTATACTGTGCTTTATTTATTCATATTTATTCCCTGGATTGGGTTCACATTTTGACCAATGTTTAGGTGCCTGACAACCTTTATTCTGATGTGCTTTTCCATTCTCCACTGTAGGATTAGATTAGAGTTGAGTGTAGCGACTTGGCTTCACTTTAGTTAGCTTATTTCTAGGTAATTCATTATGTTTTCCAAGAGTAAGTAAGTGTGGTGCTAAGTGCATGTTCATAGTAGCATCACATTAAGATTAATATAACTTCAATAGTCATTCACCTTCTCTAATTAAAGAATATACAAAACTATCTAATTTGGTTACCAGGTACAACTCTGTTTTAGACTTAATCTGCAGATAAATTTTATTATATTATTCTATCTAACGAGTTCTGGAAAAGTGAATGGCTGTTTTCATAGTAAATTTAAGCATTGTGAGAGTGCAATGACCAAATGAAAGTGGTTTTATGGAAGAATACAAAGAAAAATTTTACATTGGATTAGTAGCAAATATAATAAATTAACTAAATCAATAAAAACTCTTAATCCCTAAAATTTAATATACAAGTTAACATACTGCCACTAGAATCAATATAAACCTATGATAACCTAAGAGTGTTTTAGCATGATGAATTAAACTAACAAAGCCTCCACTTTCCTTGGTCTGAGTGTAGTGTGTGGTGTGTTATGTTAGAGGTAGTGAAGAGTGTTGTGTTCTCCAGGTGTTGGCTGGTCCGGACCTCCATCCTTCGTGTCATCCTCCGGCCCTTCCTCCCCCAATATCACCACCTTGGAGTTCTTCTCACACCCGCACCGCTGCTACGACACCAACACATCACAACCAGCATCACCCAAGCTCTTCAGCACACCTCTTCCTCTCACCACTACCCAGTATGACCACACTCATCACAATCCTTACAATACCAGAGCCCCAGACACTTACGCCGACACCTTCGCTGATAATAACAGAGTTTACGCTGAGGTTGACGCAGCTGCCGTTAGACTCTTACAACTAACAACAGGGGCCAAACCTCAGCCTGATTTGAGGTTGCCAAGCTTCACTACTGAGTACGGCAGTGAAGCTGAATTCAGTATTGAGGGGTGTGCGGGTACACTAGACATCTCTGGTGAGGCAAGTGATCCAGCTTCCCCATCAGAGGGATCAGAAAGTTTAGGGTCACACTCCCAGACGGAAGTTGCCTCCATCATAGAGCGAGGTGACACAGCAACGCCAGACACTCACAGTGATGTGCAGGACCAAGAACTTTCATGTCAGGAAAACACGGAACCAGAGAATCTCTTGTCTGCCACTAACAACAGGAATGCCACCTCAGAGTGAGCCTTTAATGTGTGTGTGTGTGTGTGTGTGTGTGTGTGTGTGTGTGTGTGTGTGTGTGTGTGTGTGTGTGTGGTTGATGTGTTTTGAACACCAGACCTTCATTCCAATTTCAACATGTTATTAATAGATTAAAATACTATGTTTGATATTATCTATTTGATTCAAAAAGGTTTTCCTAGCAAGGTGTGGGATGCATGTGGTGGCGAGGGTGGTGGTGGTGTGTTCCTTCCTGGTATGTATGCAAAGTGGAGGCAAAGTAAAGTTAACTGTGAATAAGCATGCTGGATTCAGCTGTTGAATGTTGGATCAGTCGAAACAAAGTACTTCCACAATAATTAATAAACAACAATTGGAATATAGATAGAACTTGTTCATCATAATTTTTGTAAAAAGTGTTGATTGTTAAAGCTGCCCCAATTTTAATTGTAGCTAATACAAGTGACAGTACAGCAAACTACTACAGAGTTATATTTCTAGTGAAAATATATGTTGGGTAAATATAATGTGTAAGAGTGTAATATATTCGTATTTCTTTACACTAGACTGGAAAATAAGGCTGTGAATGGAGCAACTGTTAGTATAACTTCTGCATAATTTCCTGGCAAAAACTATATGTACATTTACACTATTTTCTTTACTTTCAATTCAATGTTTGCAGGAGTCTGACCTTATGGTGCATGGTGGAGCGTTACTTGCCTATTTATCTATCAGTTACTTGCCTATTTATCTATCAATTCAACTATGATTTCCTAGCGAGAAGCAGCTAAAACTCTCCTTTTTATTTACAGATTTTGTTGAGTTTGGGGCTCTTGATCCTGGTCTTAGATATTACTAGTTGTATCACCAAACACTGTGCCTCTTGTGTCACAAACTTATATGAGTCAAGGTATGTTAGTTATTATATAATGCATGATGTTCAGTAATATTCCCACATTTTGTAATACAGTAGTACATCACAAACAGTGACTAATGTACAACAATCTCTCGTGCCATATTGCAATCTTGAGAGACCAGTTATTTATCTTCATTATTTTCATCACATTGTGTTGTGCTCAAAATGGTATTTGCTCATATGATTATTACATTTTGTTCTATTAAGATCAAGGTATTTTTTTGTTCACATATGTTTCTTGCATCTGGTTTTCTGATATTTTAGTCAATAAAGTTATTCAATCTGATTTAACTTTTGAACTATATCCCTCAACATCAATGAAATATCATAAGAAATACAAATTAATGAACCAAGGACAGCATGGCTTTCAAAGAGGTAGATCTTGTCTCTTAACTGTTACAGCAATACCACAACCTATTTGCAAGAACAGTGTCTTGCTTCACAAACTGAAATCCAGGCTACACAGGCAAGATGGGAGCTTGAATACACAGCTTCCTCACAGACCAATCACATATAGTTTATAGTTGTGGCAAACGAAAAACACTCTGCCAACTAAAGTTGAGTAGCGTATCCCAGGGATCAGTATTGGGGCTCCTTTTCATTGAGACACTCGGTGATATCGTTTGCTGATGACAAATATCAGTAAGACTGTATCCACAGTTGGGGATGTGGATCAGCTACAAGATCTCAATGCAATATACACCTGGGTCAGAAACAACATATCTTTCAACAATGAAAAGTTTGCTTAGGTGTGGAAAAGCGAAGAACATCATACAACACACCTCCCTTCACACCACCACCAACCCAATACAAACGTCCTCCCATATCAAGTGTGTAGGCATTCACCTTCCACCTTCCAACTTCCACCACCACATTCACCACAACCAAAAAGGCAATAACATTAGCGGGATGAATCCTAACAACTTTCCACACAAGAGAGGCGTCCTGCCTGCTTACACTGTGAAATGCTGTTGTACAACCAGTGCTGGATTACTGCAGCAAACTTTGGTCACCACACAAAGGTGCAGACGTGCAGGCCGTGGAGGCAGTCCAGCGATCCTTCACTGCACACATCTGGGAGGCCAAAGGACTGAACTACTGGGACACACTCCAAAAGCTGGGGCTTTATTCACACCAGAGGCGGAGAGAGAGGTACAGGATAATTTACACTTGGAAGATCCTTGAGGGACTTGGGCCAAACCCCAACCCCTCCCCTCCCCCTGGCTCAAAAATAGTGGCTAAACCAAGTCCTAGAGTGGGAAGAATGTGGTGTCAAAGGACACTTCACAGCCAAGCTTCAGGGAGAATGAGGACCCTCTTGGCTGCCAGCCTCACTTACAAAGGCCCTCACCTCTTCAACTCCCTACCACCACAAGGTAGGAACATCACACACTGTGACGCACTGTCCAGCTGGACAAGTTCCTTAAGTGTGTTCCTGACAAGCCGCCAGTACCAGGATATATCTTTGTGTGTGGAGCGGCATCCAACACCATATTGGACCAGATATGTCTACCTTGTGGACCTGGGTTGAGCATAGTGCCCGTATCATCACACAGGAGTAACAGGAAAAAAAGGATGGTGTGTGTGTTGTGTTGATCTGTATTGTTATAGTGTGGTTTAAAGCACTGAACCACGCACGGTGAGGGACAGCGATTGTTGTGCGCAAGTGCTTGTTAGTGATTGATGTGGACATTAATCAGGAATAAAAAACCATAGTACTTAACATTATTCAATTAACAACTTAATTGCTGGTGTAACTACCTGGTAATTACTCGCTTATTTCATGATACACACACTTGGAACAACAACAACGTCTCCGGTTGCTACAGCTGTATAGTAACCCAAGTATTTTTTTTATCACTATAGTCTGACATCGCGATAGTTGATAATCGTTAATTAATAGTTAACTGGATAAGCACCTGTAACGCCTGGCTCACGTATTGCTAAACTTATGTACTATCTAAATACTATCACCTTTGTGCGTGTGCAGTGCAAGTAAAGGCGTGACTTACCTTGCGACACCTTCAATCCGTGCTCTGTTGATTTGATAAATGTTTCCTCGGTGGTAACAGGTGATAGTATACAGACACGTGCGACACACACCTCCTCCGCCAGTGCTAGAAGCCGACTGATCGTGGATTGGCTGGTGTGGCCAATTGGGGGAGCGGGCGCATGGGGTTACTGGAGGGTGGTTACAGGGAACAAGTGAAGGTAGGGACTAATCAAGCGTATTGAACAAATCCATATAACGTTTATCGACTACTCATTTGTATCAACATGCATTAATGTAATGATATCATGTTTCAGTGAGACTATAGACAAGACGTAACAGAGTGATAAACGATTGGAATAGACTGGGTAGATACGTAGTAAGTGGTGAGTCAATAGGTAGCTTTATAAAACGGTTGGATCAGAGTATGGATGACAGGTGGGATGGCTAAATATTGAATTATTCCAAGGATGGGAGACAAGGAGCTGCCTCGTGTAGCTCACCAACTGGCTTCTTGCAGTCTTATCATTTTTTATGTTCATATGTTCTTAAGACGTTCTAACCAGCAGCTCACGATGTAATAAGTAGTTCAGTGCCAAACATACGATGCTTCCACTCAAAATGAAGTCATGAGTCCTGTCCTTATGAGTATTGAAGGAAAGTTATATATGTAAAGTATGGAAGATAGTACAGAAGAAAAAAGATAGTTGCAAGCTGTTGATGCAAAGTTGGAAGGGTGAATTGAGGGCGGCAAGATATAACAAGGATACGTGATGAGGTAGTTGATGTAAGTTTTATTGACTGTGGACTGCCAGTCATGATATACTTTGACTCTGAATGAAATGCATCAATCACAATGTATGATGACGAGGCTGCAGCCTACTAATGTTACTGTTAATGTTATCTACTTTGTGTTGTTTGATATATAATGTATCAGTGCATTGAGGCATTACACTCTTACATAACTTCATAATATATTGCTTGACTCACTTATAATGGCATATATATATATATATATATATATATATATATATATATATATATATATATATATATATATATATATATATATATATATATATATATAATTGTACATGTGTATCTTACTATCACAGTTACTCAACAATCACAACAAACATTGTTAATAAATTACATGTCCTTATGAATAGTTTATGTACTCGGTGGTGCAAGAGTTAGCACATTCGTCCCACTGGTGAAAGGTTTTGAGTGGTTTCAAATCACGGTCTGATGGAGACAGGTGTTGTGACTGTTGTCTCCTTCCATACTGTAGCCATTGTTCACTTACACACAAAACAGCTACAGGGCATTGTGACCTTACAATCCCAGCAAGAACGGATGACTAGCAATCCTGCACTACTGTGTGTGTATGTGTGTGTGTGCGCGTGTGTGCGTACTCTAACTCTAGCTTTATGGTCTACACCACACTTGATGAGTAAACATAAGAATATATTATAACTATAACATCCCAGACAAAGTAGAATACCATAAAATGTTCAGTAGAAAATTACCTAACAATTGTATGAAATTTTGTTAAACCAAAACTTAAATGGGCTGGTGTGTGTGTGTGTGTGTGTGTGTGTGTGTGTGTGTGTGTGTGTGTATATATATATATATATATATATATATATATATATATATATATATATATATATATATATATATATATATATATATACATATATATACATATATATACATATATATATATATATATATATATATATATATATATATATATATATATATATTCTATTATATACAAGGAAACAGACTGTACTCTAAAGCTTGACTACTGCAGTATTAATTATAATATCATAGTTGCCAAATAAAGAACTTTTCATGAGTACGTTTGTCACAAGTTGTTACTCAGATCTCTCCAGCAAAAAAAAAGAAAAAGAAGTTGAGCAGCTTTCTTTCTTATTTTCGAGTCTGAAAACAATAGAAAAATAAATCTGAGTGAATGTAAATGCGAATCTCATTGAAAAAATGTCCTTGTCATTACAATAAAATTCTCTGTGCACTATGCATTTATACTTATTATCATTATTATCATTAATATTACCATTGAAGTGTAGTATTAGTATTATTAGAAGTAGTAGTATATAATACTGCTCAAAACTTATCATTGAAATTGTCAATTTATTGAACCTGACTTACCGTAGAAGGACTTGAATCTCCGTCCCATTTATCGAGTTCATCTCGGACCATCTGTTCCATGTGCTTCCTTTTGGTGGTGTCATCCACTGTAATTAATAATCTATAATGACCTTTACGTACGGCAAGACTTTTCATATTCATAGGAAAGGAAAGATATTAGCACTGTGCATGTTGAGAGAAATATTTGAGTTACCTAAAATTCTATATAACAACAAAAATGTCGATTAATGCTATTTTCATGATGGTTTGATTATCAAAACAATCTCTCTCTCTTTCCTTACAGTCGTCATTCTCAGTAATGGTGTCGAGAATCTTGCCCATTGTCTCCTTGCGTTTGTGTTTGTTTTTCTCCATAGTGTCAAGCTTCACTAAGACGGCATCAATCTTGCTCACAATACTGCCGATACTATGCTCAAGGCGGTCAACTCGACGCTGTAGACTGGAAGGGAAACTCACAATCACAATCACCACCAACTAACTTTGATTTACTTATACACTGCTCCCTCTAATTTTGTGTGAAATTGGTCAACATTGCAGGCTGCAAAATTTGAATTCGCAAAGTTGGATTAATTAACTTATGGTGATTTTAGTCATATTTTTGCCCTTGTTTGTACACAAATACATGTAATTATATATCCTACAATAAAGAAAAATACAGAAAAACATAAACATTATCATTATTCATAAGAAAATTAATTTAAATGACCATTTTACTGTACCTGGTCTTGCAAAATTGGAATATTGCAAAATTGTAATCTGCAAAATTGGAGGGAGCACTGTATCTTATCTTATTACAGATGAAGACACAGCATACACCTGAAAAAGACAGTGATCACCTACACGGAAAATTCTTCAAAGGAGACAGAAGTGATCGAGCCGTGTCCTGAGGAAGCAGAGGCTGGTCGGGTTTCACTCTCTCCGCTGGCCTTGGCGCTGGTAGGTCTGTCCTCAGTCTTGATTTGCTCTGAAGGAGATATAGAGTTGTAGCTTAGTGAGGTCAGAGTTGGTTTGGGTGTGTGTTGATTTGCTCTGAAGGAGATATAGAACTGTAGTGTAGTGTGTAGTGAGGTGAGAATTAGGTGTCTCTCTCCCAGGCATATTCTGTTTATAGTATTTATAGAGTTATAACATGTCAGTTACACAGCTACACAGTATTTATAAACAGAAAGCTATTTACATTGTTGGATGTATGTCATCGCCAGACTACAACAATGGAATAAATACAGTACGACAAAAATAATGCATGCATATTTCTGTTCTAAATACGTAACTATTTGAAAACATGCTCTACACAACTATATACAGATAGTAATACATGTATTAAGTCTCACCAAATATACACCTAATAATAATAATAATAATAATAATAATAATAATAATAATAATAATAAAAATAATAATGAAGTGCTTTAATACTATGATAGCCATGCATTTCTGGTTCTACTGCATCAAGTACTACTACATGTACTACACAATTATTCATTACACTATACATGTACTAATATACTATGCTACCACTTCACATACATAACCAATAAATATTATAAAACCACTTACTGTCCCCTTCAGATTTGCCTGCTGAGAATTAAATCTAAGTTAATATAATTCAACAACAACAAAAAGTATTTGTTACGGAGGAGAAAATTTTTTTTATTAAATTGGCTAAATATTAATAGTTTTGATCTGCACCTCTCCTTGAAAACAGTTATGTAAAGTTATAAATTAGATAGATATAAAGAACCAGTGTCAATAGCAGTGATTCATTTAATTCCTCCTCAAAACATATATTTTTTAAATTTTATAAAAATTTATTTTATTTATAAGGATGAGATACAAGAAGATGAGAAACGGAAGCTCACAGGTAAGACGGATTATTTCCCATTATGAGGAGTGAGCTTAAATATTTGATCCCTCAAAACATATTAACATGACAAGATACCATTGACGACATCCACAGCTACCACTAACACCACAACCACTCTCTGACAACAATGACAATTAAGGATTTCTCATCAATTGACAATAACCAATCATCTGTAAGAGTTTAGATTTTTAAAACAGAAGGGAATTAGTGAAGTTTTGAAGGAGAAAAAGGTTAGAGGTTATGCAGGTACATGAGAGTTGATGATAGATGTTGAACAAGCAAGGAGGGAATATATTTAAATAGGGAGAGATGGAGGATCTTATAGATACTTATAAGTAAAAGTTACACATACCAATGGATGAAGAAACAGATGGTAAGTGTTAGGTGGACAGGAGCTGCCTTATGTAGGTCAAAGTGCCTCTTACAGCTTAATTATTGTGTCATGTTCTTATATTGAGAACAAACATTTCAGTATCTAAGTAAGACTGTCACTCATTCTCACAACTTGAACCACCACCACCAACAATAATAACACTAACTTAACATTGGCTGAAAGTAACTTGTTTAAGCAGACTTTATCTATATCAATGATACATGTTGACTTACTTTCCAGTTCAACTTTCTGCCCTTCCAGATCAGCCAGCATCTTCCTGACCTCATCCTGTTCAAGTAAGCGACTGCCATCGGTGTCATACTTAGCAAAGAACATCTCGATTTCCATGTCAGAAAAATTGCATCTGAAAAGAAACAGAAACATTGATCATCAGTAGCCTTCTCTCACAACAATAACAGTAGAAACGAGATCTATAAGCTGCCTCGTCTCAGAAATGTTGATTATATATATATATATATATATATATATATATATATATATATATATATATATATATATATATATATATATATATATGTGTATATATATATATATATATATAGGGATGCTAGCCTAGACAAAGCACGTATACACCCATGCACACATACACCTCTCAGCTTGCCTCTAGGGTGCACACATAAAGCATGTATACACACATCCCTACACATACACAGTACACACATATACCTCTCAGCTTGCCTCTAGGCCACACACACAAAGCATGTATACACACACCCCTGCACATACACAGTACACACATACACCTCTCAGCTTGCCTCTAGGCCACACACACAAAGCATGTATACACACACCCCTGCACATACACAGTACACACATACACCTCTCAGTTCGCCCCTAGACCACATATATAAAGCAACAAGATACAAAGCAAAGACACACTTTTTCAGATTAGCTCGGATCTCATCAAAGGTCAACATTCCATCTCCATTAGCATCAGAAAGCTTCAATGCATTCTGTATATCCACAATCTTATCTCTCCTCCCCAGCTTCCCCATCATGTTGTTGTAACCTCGCTTGAAGTAGTCGGCAATTTCAAACTCATTTCGCTGATTTGCGATTTCAATCTTGACCTCCGAGTAAGTGTCGTTGATGATGGCTAAGAACATATTCTGTAATTCAATGGTTCAAGTTAGTACAGTTATACAGTGTAATACCTACTAAGGAAATGAGTATATAGAATTTATCAATGTACTATAGAGAATAATGGAAGTTTGAGTGCAATAACTAATAATAGTTAAAATAAACAAATATTACATTAACACCACCAGAAATCTATCTGTATATACTATTCATCATAATAATTAGGCAATAAATATGCACAATTCACTCATTAAAATCAATATCAAATAAAAATCAAAATTAAATACAAATCTTGTCTCACCAGCAGTACGAAGTACACGAAGAACACATAACAGATGAAGAAGATTGGTCCCAACACTCTATTGGCATCTTCAATCTCATGGAAGTTAAAGTCGCCCAAGATTGTGCGCAGCAATGTGAACACAGCATCCATGAACTTCCTGAAGTCACGAACCTGAAGGAGGAGGAAAAAGTGAGTTCATTGCTAATACTATTTGTGTAAGTGTATTAAAATTATTCAGCATTTACCATTTACAATTCTTTGTATACCGTAAGTGTTTAAGTGAAGTTTAACATAAATAATGGCTGATGACCAGTGAACAATGAAGATAATGAATAATGAATGTGTTCTGGTGTGAAAATGACTATATCAGCCAACAGTTTTTGGTGATCTGTTTTGGGTGGGATTTTAAAAATTTTTATTCCTTTTCAAAATCCGGGTGTGTCTTCCAAAATGCAGCGACTTATAAGCCACAAAACACGATAACAGATTAGCAATTGAGGAATGATAGAAGGCACAGGGCAGACAGAGAATTAGATGGTGATAGGAGATAGGAAGGGTTTTTTTGGAGTAATCTGGAACAGACAGTCAGCTGATAGAGATGAGTGGAGGTTGTGACTCAATGATGATGATAATAATGATGATGATGACAAAAGTTATAAGATGCAAATTTAACCCGTGAACATATTATATACTTTTAGACTTACCTGAGTACCAAACAGGAGATATCCAAGCTGGGCGAAGGCAAAGAACACGATGAAGAACATGATGGCAAACCCGGCTATGTCCATGGCACACTGTGGAACAATAACACACACACTTCTAAACCATTGCTAAACACAGATACATCAAAACTAAATATAGATATACTCCAATCAACACATGAAGAGCAACAGTTACATAAATAAAAATTGACTACTTTATATGATGACTGAGTTCCACATTAACTTAGCTGGTGACATAAAACATTAATATAGATACCATCACAACTGTCTCCTAACACTCACCCTTGACAGCGTAGAGGAGAGCTGTGTCATGGTTTTGTTAAAAGATATGTACTTAAACAGCTTAAGCCAAGCAAAGAACACACAAACAGCAACTGCATTGTTAAACTGTATTTGCCAGTAACCCAAGAACTCAAAATCTGCAAAGATGTTTGGGTCTTCGAGTAATTCTTGTAGTTTGCTGCTGATGGTGAAGAAACAAAACACATTGAACCCGATACACAGAAGAGATATCTGAAAGGAAAGACTCACATTATAAAAAATTATTACAGTCTTTGAGCTTCCCAGATTACATTGTGATTCCTTCCATCGTGTATACAGCAAGTTAATATAAATATGAATATAAATATAAAGTTAAATCATCCATTAATTTACTCAAAATGCCACTCTGGTTACCAATTATGTGTGTGCCCTGATAAAAAGGAAAGATACATTCAAGACATAAAGATGAATTCAAGATATGCTGAAGGTAAAGAGTGTGTGTGTTCATACAAGTAACTGAGACCTTTCTAACATACCCCAATGACCAGCAAGTCCAAGATGTTCCATGTGCTCTTGAAGTAGGACCATTTCAGTGCCTTGATTTCAATGGTTTCCTCAATGATGTAGTACAGGATGAAGAACACAAAGATGCACTCACATGCCAACACAAAGAAATCATTGGGAGTGACATAACGTAGCAGCTTAACCGTCCTGAATTCCCATGAAGGTATGATGCCTCCTGTGGCTGGGAACTCAAACACCAACCTGTAGAAGAGGAGGTGAAGATGCGAGGGAGAATACATGAGAATACATGAGAAGAACAGACACCAGAAGACCTATTGGTTTATAACTAGATTATCTCAAGTTGTCCTGTAGCTGTTTAATGCCTTACTTGATAACACAGAACAGGTTGATGTTAGCATTATAAACGGTGAAGTCATAGAACACAGCTCGAGTGCCTCTTTGAATCCACAGCTTCTGACGCAACTCAGCAAGTATATTCCTTGTCGTAGTTTTATTAGAGCCGAGGTCCTGGAAAAGGGGGACAAATAACTGTTAAGTATATATAGAGATAATTATTTGCAGATTATTCCTTAGCAAACATATGATACAGATGACATGCAATATAACTTTATGAAGCCCAATACACACCAAATAACTACCAGCTCCTGAGTAGTATGATATTTTGCCCCAGTGTATAGAGCCATTGAGCTGCTTCTCCGTGAAGTACTGCCACCTGCAACGTGAGATGTATATTCATTCACCATAAGACAGAAGGGTAAAATTTCCAGATTTATGTAGAGAAAATTGGAATACAGGACTTCATTCTATTACTCTTTATCCACACATATAGAATCACTGAAAGCTTTCTGAAAAGTTTAAATTAACTAAAAGTGTGATGTAATGGAATATGTGAAAAAAAATATGTAGAGGTGGTTTGGTTTTATATAGAGAAAGAATAGTGAAGAGTTTGGGAAGAAAGTATACGTGAGTGAAACTGAGTGTCCTAGGAGGAGAGGAAGGCCAGTTGTATATTGGAAGGAATACATGCATGAAAGAGTTGCTGATAGAAGGGGAGGGATTGAACTAGCATGGAGGGAGTGTTTGGATAGGGAGAGGTGGAGGCTCTTCTGCCGTGGGAATGAGGCGTCAGACTATAGATATAGATAATACTTTATCAGCTAATTCAATTTAACTGTTTGAAATTAAGTTTATGTTAGCGTTAAGTATTAAACAGATGTAAGGTTGAGTAATCCTAACTTACGCTGTATTATTTTCTCCATCGGGACTGAATTCTGTGGTGTCTTCACTGGCCGGCGTGTATTCACTGTAACATTGACGGATCACTCGCTGGAAGTCTGGCGGTATTTCACAAGACTCATTGTGGACTCGTATCTGAAACAATGTATAGACTTTATGTATTGAGAAAGTTAATGCTGACAAAGACAATTTCATCTGTAAACTTATCAAGAAGCACCATATGCATTGGGCTCCCTCATGTAGTCTCAGAGTGTTATGTTTAAGTTGTATTGTCTCCTGTTGCTTACCTGTCTGATTCTAGGAACACCTAAGAGTCTGTTTTCATAGAGAATGTTACGGTCATCCTTGGTGGTTCCAGTCTCACTCACGTCGTACCAATTCTCCCAGTACAGGCCGTCCAGCAACACATTCTCTGAAAACTGTTCACAGATTCACTCAG
>JAXIVD010002212.1:5000-7500 GCA_036785275.1 Cancer borealis
AACCTTTTTCCCTGATGCACTCCTTCCTACGGGAGGGCAAAGTTGCAGTCATGGAAACAGAGTAGAGAACCACACCAAGGAATGTAACCCTCTGGGTAGGCTCCAGGACCGACTTCTGCACATTGATGGTGAGACCCAGAGAATCAAAGAAGTGCAAGGCATAGTCCACCTGGGCCCGCAAGGCCTCTACCGAGGAAGTAATAAAGACAGTCATCTAAATAACAAATCACAACCATCCCAAGAGACCGAAGGTGGGAGAGGACAGGTTTCAGTAACTTAGTAAAGGTGCGAGGAGCAGAAGTTAACCCCTGAGGGAGACAAGTAAATCTAAAAGCATGGCCCTTCCACCAAAACTGAAGCCACTTCCTATCCACAGGCCTAACATAAACTGAATAATAGGCGTCCTTGAAATCAACTGTAATAAAAAAACAGTTAGGGAGGATTAAAGGAATCACATCCTTCAGAGTGTCCATCTTAAAACGAATATAAGGCACATGAACATTAAGGTCCGTCAAGTTTAGGATAATCCTCGCCGGCCCTACCGGCTTTATGATGGGAAACACATTGGAAAAGAAACCGTGATAATCAGGTAAACAAGGCTCCACTATTGACTGTTTTAGGAACTGACATATGGCATTGTTCAGGGCTTGATCATCCGCCCGAGACAGGGTGAGAGGACGTGGAGGCACAGTCTGAATAGGTAAGGACACAAATTCTAGAAATTTTCCCTTCACCACATCATGAATCCAAAGATCCTGCGTGAGAGACCCCCACAGTAGGTTAGCAGAGAAAATCTTACCCCCTCGAAAGTTGTCAGGAGTATTAACTAAAGGAGTGAACCAGGAACTTACCGGGGAGGTTACTGCTGCTTCGGCCCAGGCCCAGGCTCCAGCCTGACCACTTGGAGGGTCGAAAGGATGGCCGGCCCAGCCGCCCCGCTTTGTGGATCTCCTCACACTTTTTGGCCACGTCGAAAGGAAAAAGTTCATCCTGTCCGACCTCACACTCCCACTTGCATAGGTCAACCATGGCCGAGTCACGGACATGGATCCGGGCAACGTCCTTCCTCAGCTGGTTAATGTAATTCACTGCTGAAGTAAGAAGCCGAAGACAACTGTTAAGGCCATCCAAGTGTACCGAGGGTCAGAGTTACTGCCACTGTACCGTAGGTAAATATTACTTTCTATTGACACTGCTGTCATCACTGTACCGTTTCGGTATTAACTCTACCTTCTTATCTACTACTTTCTATCTACTTTCTATGCTGCCATCACGACACCACTTGGGCATCGACACTATTGCTACTACTACCACTTGGCCCTCCACCACCGAGGTTGAGATACCAACAGAAAACGAATATAGTAAAATAATGGACAACTTTAATGATGAATAAATAATGAAAGTACTTGCTATATACGTGGTGGTGCTCTTACAAGTGCTTATCCACCCTTTGCGACACAAACATAAAGAAATACATTAACACATAAATATTCCTATTCTATCCTACCTAACTATACGTGAGGGAACTGATGGAAAACGACCAAAATACACTCACGCCACAAATAATGTTTGAGAGTCACTGGGTCCTTCTTGCCGTCGTCCACAGCGAAAGGCAACTCCATATGCAGCCTTAGTCAAACCACAACCGAAAGACAGTCATTTGCTGGTCCTCTCAGCAGCTGTATCCGGGAGGACAATTTACTGTTAGACATTAATCTTAACACTGTTTTTTCAAGAGTGTGGCAAGTCGTTGAGGAACACTGAATGCTTACCTGTTTGGTGCGGGGTCACGGAACACTAGTGACTGACGTAGAACGTAGAACGTAGAAAAGATGGAGGGAAAAGTAAAATAAAAGATAGAGGAATAGTATGGGGGAAGAAAAAAGAAATATAGACTTGAGATTGAAAGTGTGTGGGCTTGACCACATTGCTAATTTTGTTAGCTAATCTTTAATATCGTCGCTTTGTGAATGGTCTCCTTCACCTGAGTGGAAGTGTGGATGGCAGACGGTGAAGGAGGATTTTCATGGTTGTCTGAAGAGATGGAAATGACACACACTTCAGTGTCATTCCACTCTGTAATATTGATATCATATTAGAAGGAGAAATCTAAGGAGAAATCTAATTGCTCAGGATCAATGGCAATACAATAGACATATAGTTGAAGAAATACAAATAAATGATACTACTAATAATTGTATAACCATACCAACACTGACATAAGGGATTGAGATGTACATGTGGAATGAGGGCTTAAAATTAAGGATACACAAAAGTAAGAATGCAAATGCAATCATGAAAAGATATGAGTTAGATGACATTATCCATGAAGGGAATCTGGAAGAAAGGGATTTAGATTGCAAGAGTTGTGGACATTGAATGTAACACAACAATGGATGAAAGTTATATGAGAGGACTGTGTTAGCTGTAAGGATAAGATTAAAACATTAATGAGACTGTGTATGACAATTATGTAAAGTGGTAATCGAGGTTGTTTGAC
>JAXIVD010002212.1:12500-30000 GCA_036785275.1 Cancer borealis
CAATAGAAGACAACATGGTTTCAGATCAAGACAAGGCCATAACAACTACATATGAAACAATAGCCAACGCCCTTGCCGAGAAAAAACAAGTGGTATTAGTATTTAGAGATGTTGCCAAGGCTTTCGACAAAGTCTGGCACAACGGCCTTAAATATAAAATCACTAACTTAAACCTACCACCGTTAATTGGGAAAATTCTCTGTACATATCTAGATGACAGGAAAGCCAAAATATCCATTGGCACAGAACTGAGTACTTACATGAATCTAGAGAGTGGTGTACCACAGGGTAGTATATTGTCTCCAACATTGTACACCCTATATACAAATGACTTGCCTGCATCACAAAACGAGAGCATGGACACCTTATATGCAGACGACATATCCCAAATTATTATAACACCTAGCAAGTCTAAGAAAATGATGAAAATGCTAGCCCCAAGAGAAATACAAAGAATAAACAGCTTTGAATATAAATGGAAGATAAAGACTAGCGAAGCAAAATTTAAAATAATACCAATTGCACAGATACATGGAAAAAATAACAATAAATGACAATGATATTAGACATACACTAAGTGGCACTTTGTTAGGACTAAAAATACAAGCTAATGGATTAAATGGACATATAATAGAGAAGAAAAACAAAGGTAACAATATACTAACTAAACTAAAAAGATTCACTAATCTAACCCCGGACATAAAAACCACCTTAATAAAAACATTGTTATTACCAGTTTTAGAGTATCCACCAATACCTATATGCAACATCACAAAGAATCAGTTCTTAAAATTACAAACAGTATTAAATAAAGCACTAAAATTTATAAACCAGAATGACACTGTTAGATTAAACATCATTAAAGACTTGCACAAACGATATAACGTAGTGCCTATTAATGTTTCATCATATAGTAAAGCGAAATGTATTTGGGAAACGATAAGAGAAATAGATGAAGATACTTATATTAATTTAACAAGACCAATAGATGGTAATCACCGATGGTTCCCCAGAACCATCTTAACAATCAACTCACCAACCCCAGCTCCTATTTACACAAGTGTGCAAGACAGGGAGTGAGCATTAAATAAACCTTGCTGTGATTTGTTTTTTCACTTATTTTTCCTTTTCTCCTTTTTTCACGCCTTGTGGGAGGGAGGGGGGAGGGAGAGGGAGAGTGAAGAGGAGGGGAAAAAAGGAAAAAAAAAAAAAAAAAATAGTATACATGTATATATGTGTGTGTATGTGTGTAAATGATACGCCACCATCTAGGTATGGTAAATCTACCTAGTATAAGCATAATTACTAACTTAGCCATATCAGCATTGGTACAATGAAGGAGCCACAAAGCGACGATATTAAAGATTAGCTAACAAAATTAGCAATGTGGTCAAGCCCACACACTTTCAATCTCAAGTCTATATTTCTTTTTTCTTCCCCCATACTATTCCTCTATCTTTTATTCTACTTTTCCCCCCATCTTTTCTACGTTCTACGTCAGTCACTAGTGTTCCGTGACCCCACACCAGACAGGTAAGCATTCAGTGTTCCTCAACGACTTGCCACACTCTTGAAAAAACATAGTGTTAAGATTAATGTCTAACAGTAAATTGTCCTCCCGGATACAGCTGCCGAGAGGACCAGCAAATGACTGTCTTTCGGTTGTGGTTTGACTAAGGCTGCATATGGAGTTGCCTTTCGCTATGGACGACGGCAAGAAGGACCCAGTGACTCTCAAACATTATTTGTGGCGTGAGTGTATTTTGGTAGTTTTCCATCAGTTCCCTCACGTATAGTTAGGTAGGATAGAATAGGAATATTTATGTGTTAATGTATTTCTTTATGTTTGTGTCGCAAAGGGTGGATAAGCACTTGTAAGAGCACCACCATGGATATAGCGAGTACTTTCCTTATTTATTCATCATTAAAGTTGTCCATTATTTTACTATATTCGTTTTCTGTTCGTATCTCAACCTCGGTGGTGGAGGGCCAAGTGGTAGTAGTAGCAATAGTGTCGATGCCCAAGTGGTGTCGTGGTGGCAGCATAGAAAGTAGATAGAAAGTAGTAGATAAGAAGGTAGAGTTAATACCGAAACGGTACAGTGATGACAGCAGTGTCAATAGAAAGTAATATTTACCTACGGTACAGTGGCAGTAATTCTGACCCTCGGTACAGTGGTTGCAGTGGTGTAGATGCAAATTATGCATCAGCCCACGTTGTCCGGAGGATGCTAGTTAAGTAGGTAATTAGCCCCCCTTCCAGTTAATTTTTTTATTCCCTTACAGAGTAGTGATTAGTGATTGGTGATTAGAATAGTTACGTAGAGTTAATAGTGATGCATTGTTTTCATTTTTTTTAAGTGTTAGTGATAGTGTTAATGGACTAATACGCTCAAAGTCTCCTCTGCGGGCACATGTCCCCAGATTGTTAAGTGAGTCGCGGTCTTTGGATCGCCGGGCGTCCTTCCCCCCTCCAATTAAATTTTAATTATGAATTCTCAGATAGACTTGTTAGGCGACTCGTGGTTTCCCCAGGAGGAAGTAACAGAAGTGGGTGAACAAGCGCTTGGTGGAGCAATAAAACCAGTGTTCAGAAGTCGGTCATCACGATCAAAGGAAAATGGAGTCATTAAAAAGGGAAGTGGATAATTTAAGGTTTTGTGTTGAGGATTTAATAGGTGAACTGCGCCGCAGGGAATCTGCACCCCCCTTTGAAAGACCAGTTAAAACCTTTTTGAAGTCACGTGATATCCCTATTCTGGAGTTACGTCAGTTGAATGGTGTGGACGGCGCGGGACGACTCACCGTTTTCTTGTCACAGGTAGAAAGTTGTTCTCAGTTAACAGACGAACGACAACAAATAGTTTGGATGCGAGTAGATGCACCCCTTTCACTATTTATTCAGAATATCCTTAATAAAGAAGTTATGTCATGGGAGAACTTTAAGAAGCACCTAACTACTGAACTCACCGACCAAAGTGAAGACCGTATCTTTGATTCCTTGAACGATTTAAAATATACGTATGACGAAGACCCAATAGAATTTGTAACCAACCTAAAATGTAAACTTGCATTGTTAGAAGTACAGACAAAGTCGGGAGAGGTGCTTAACACTGAACAACTCATTAAAAACAAACTACTGAAGGGCATGCCTAAAGAAAGTAGAGATAGGCTAGAGTTGTACTTGGACCAGAATGTAACCCTAAAAAAGTTTATGAGCAAATTAGATAATGAGAGAATAGTGGTGCTAGCACAACAACAGGATAACGTGCGAACAATTGAACCACCTTTACCATCCCAAGGTGCCATAGCACGTAACCCTCCGAGAACACCAACAGGGAGGGGCAATTTAGAAAGAGTCGAGAGGAGACTTAGACAATGGGATAGGAGAGAAAAATACTGCCCTTATTGTCGAGCTAATAGTTATTCTATAGCAGAATGTCGTAAACAACTTCGCCCAGGCTCCTGCTATGATTGCCTGCGGATGAATTGTCGAAGAGGACAACCAGGTTGTCCCGGGAGAATTAATATGACTCGAGGGAGAATAGCGTGACAATCACCGGTCATTAACCTGGACGTTAACCACCATGTGTTCGAAGTAATGTTAGATACAGGTAGTGATGTATCTCTACTTAAGCTTAGCGCAGCGGAAGAATTAGGGCTGGAAATAAAACATAGTTCAAGAATTCCCCCATTGCAAGGAATTACTGGTCGTAAATTACGAGTTTTGGGTCAAGCTAGTGTTACCATTTCTAGTACCAGTAATCACCCAATTACCATTAAAGTAGCGGTAATTCCTGATAATTATCTGCGTCCATCAGCCTTGCTCGGTATGAATGCCATCAGTCAAGCTACATTTACGTTAGATTACCAAGCAAGAAAAGTTTATTGGAATAACTTGATTTATCCTTTAGTGTTAACAACAAATGAATATGGTAAAGTTCAAAGGGTGGTAAGAGAAACACGACCCGCCCCTAATAACCACCCCAATAACCGCCCCAAATATGGCCGATTAACTACTCGTAAACACCTGGACTGTTACTTAACGACCATGGTGGAAATTAAAGTCGATGAACAACCTAACACAGTAGTAATGGTTGAAGCCAGACATCAATACGTCCAGAATGGAATACCAATGGTTATGGCTGTCACTAAAGATCAAACTTTGTTTATCCCCGTCATTAATAACACCAAGGTAGGGTTAAACTTGCACCCCGGAACATTGTTAGTCACCTATGAACGAGTGCAAGATGAACAATTAGAAACAGAAGAAACCCCCGTTACTATCTCCCGTATTAGTGAGGCTCTCGGACCTGAGAATGATTGTGTTAGTAATTACCAAACACGTTGGGAAAAACTGCAGTCCATCCTAGAATCTCGTGATTGGTCACATTTAAATCCAGAACAGAAAGAACAATTATTTCAAATCATCCAACAACATCAAGAACTCTTTATAGTACATCCAGGCGAGTTAGGTTTAATTCAAGCAGAACCAGCTCATATTCAGGTAGACAATCCAAGACCTTGCCGTACGCCTCTATACCGTTATCCCGAGAAAGCAAAGGAGGCGATTCAGTCAATATTAAAGGAGTTAGAAGGGAAAGGTATTATCGAAAGTTCAACTGCGGCTTGGCTGTCCCCAATAGTTTTAGTTAATAAGCCAGGGGGAGACAAAAGACTCTGTTTAGATTATAGAAAACTAAATAAACAACTAGCTATGGATATTCATCCTCTTCCTAAGTTAGAAGAGTTAGTAGAGAATGTATCAGGAAGTGACTACTATGCCACTTTGGATATGAAGGATGCATATTATCAAATCGCCCTCGATCAATCCAGCAGGGACCTAACTACTTTTAGTGATGGAATCTCACTCTATAGATTTAAAAGATTGCCCTTCAGTTTGAGCTGCAGCCCCGCTTTATTCGCTAGACAAATGAACCAAGCTCTAGCCCCCCTACTTAAAGAAAATTGGGTTAAAAGTTATCTTGATGATTTTATTGTGTATGCGGCAGACTACGTTACTTTAATTGAGAGGCTGGAAAAGTTATTTAAACACCTAAGGTCTGTAGGTATAAAACTTAACCTCTCCAAGTGTAATATTGGTCAAAGACAAGTAAAATTCTTAGGACATACAGTGGAACCTTGACTTACGAGTTTAATTCGTTCCATGACCGAGCTCGTAACTCAATTTGCTCGTATATCAAATCAATTTTCCTCATTGAAATTAATTGAAATGCCATTAATCCGTTCCAGCCCCCAAAATACCACCCAATTTTTTGTTACGTGTTTTTAAATAAGAAAAATGTATTTATAAATAACAAATATTGTATAAAAACATAATAAAAGATAATGTAAAGCAAATCAGCATGAATGGCTCGTGCCTTCTCGCAGGTGATACCCTCCGTCACGGTATCTCCCGCAAGCTCTTCCTCTCTCACCCACATCAATAGCATATTCTCCATCTTTTCATGGACAGAGGTCCAGAGCTTAGAAATTATTTTAACGCTCTTGGCTGGTGTTATAGCCTTTATCGATTCCTGCTTCAATATGGTACATATCGTAGAAGTACTGCGCTCGTATTGCCTCGCCAAGTCGATTACTGGCACACCTTGCTCATGTTTTTCTATGATTTCACGCTTTATTTCGATAGACATCATCCTTTTCTTCTTTGCACCGCTGTCTTTTCCTCTCACTTTCTTAGCACCCATGGTTACAAACAAGAAACAAAGAAACAGTGGCAGTAACTCTGACCCTCGGTACACTTGGATGGCCTTAACAGTTGTCTTCGGCTTCTTACTTCAGCAGTGAATTACATTAACCAGCTGAGGAAGGACGTTGCCCGGATCCATGTCCGTGACTCGGCCATGGTTGACCTATGCAAGTGGGAGTGTGAGGTCGGACAGGATGAACTTTTTCCTTCCGACGTGGCCAAAAAGTGTGAGGAGATCCACAAAGCGGGGCGGCTGGGCCGGCCATCCTTTCGACCTTCCAAGTGGTCAGGCTGGAGGTTCACTCCCTCTTCCCGTCCGGCTCGCCAGTCCTCTCAGGCTCCCTACCAGTCCCGGCCCCGTTTCCAGTCCCGGCCCTTTTTAGGCCAGCGGCCTCCCCAAGGGAGGGGGATGCATGGGCCGAAGCAGCAGTAACCTCCCCGGTAAGTTCCTGGTTCACTCCTTTAGTTAATACTCCTGATAACTTTCGAGGGGGTAAGATTTTCTCTGCTAACCTACTGTGGGGGTCTCTCACGCAGGATCCTTGGATTCATGATGTGGTGAAGGGAAAATTTCTAGAATTTGTGTCCTTACCTATTCAGACTGTGCCTCCACGTCCTCTCACCCTCGAATGGCCTTGACCACACAGTAAGGTATTGCTAGAACAGGGAAATGTGGCCAATATTCTGCCATAGTCAATCGCTAAGTATTAAATGTCCTTGGAAGGGGACAATAACAACTTTTTAGGTGAATATAGTTTTGATAAAATATTTTTTCCCAACAGGCAAAGCAGTTAAACTACTGCAAAATCATGTTTCAAGACTTCGTAAACAAAATCGACAACTGAGGAAAGACCTGATGCGTACCCCCCAACAGCTGCTTACAAAAGCAGCTGCTTATATGCAAGGCCCTGTGTACCATTTTTTCAAAAGGCAAGTTTTGAATGCTGTAAAAAGTAGGACAGGCGTAAGGTATGGGGTGGAAGAGAGGAGGTTTGCTTTAGCCATGTACCATCACAGTCCTAAAGCTTACAGATTTCTAAGGTCAATTTTTCATCTGCCTTCAGCTTCATCATTACATTCAAGAAAAATTCCCCTAAGTACTGGCTGGAGCAAGCCTGCTCTGGCAATCCTGAAAAAAAGGGCAGAGATCTCGCCAAAGGAAGAGATTCTATGTGGCATTGTATTTGATGCAATGAGCATTAAGGAGTCCCTTCATTATGACAAGGCCTCTGACTCCATCATTGGAAGGGAGGATTTTGGATAACATGGCAACAGTCTCAAAATGGCAAACCATGCACTTGTTTTTATGGTTAAGGGGCTTACAAATAAATGGGAAATGGTTCTTGGGTTCTTCTTTTACTTGGGTGGGATTAACACTTGCAAAATTAAAGAGTTGTATGATGCTTCAATTAAAAAAGTTCAAGAAACGGGGATGAAAGTAATGTTTACAGTCTATGACCAAGAAGGTGTGCATCGTTCTCTGTTCCGGACACTTGGCATGACGCCAGAAAATCCTTCTTTTGAAGTCAATGATGAGAAGGTAAATATCTTTTTTGATCCTCCTCATCTTTTGAAAAGCCTAAGAAACACTCTTTTAAAGTATAATATAAAGATTGGGGGGAAAATAATTTCATGGGATGATATAAAACAATTTTTTGCCAAAGATCATGATATGAAACTTAGACTTGCTCCAAAATTGACCAAAAGGCACATGTGTGTGGACGGCTTTTCAAAAATGCAGGTGAATCTTGCTACCCAGGTGATGAGTAGAACTGTGGCAGCAGGCATGTTGACGCATTCCGTTGCAGGCTCGCTGCCACATGCAGTTTCCCATACAGCAGATTTTGTATATGAGGTTGATAAATTGTTTGATTGTTTTAATAGTAATCAACGATATCATTACAAAAAATTTCTTACAGCTATTAAAGCCAATTCATGTCACATGGAATTCATTGAAAAAACTATTGCATATATAAAGTCATTTGAAGTGTGTGCACCACCTCATGTACACATTCACTGTCTAGAAGGCTGGCTCATCAATCTAGCATCACTTCGAGCTCTCTGGCAAGATCTCCAGAGCTATGAAGTGAATTACCTTCTCACACGAAGACTGAACCAGGACTGTCTGGAAGATTTGTTTGGCAAATTGAGGATTAGAGTTGGAAACTGTGACCACCCAAATGCATATAATTTCATGAAAACTCTTAAGTCAGTGGTAAATAATAATCTCCTTCAGGCTCCATTTTCTGGCAACTGTGAAATAGATGAGTCACATTTCGAAGACATAACCTCAAATTGTGAATCAGATTTCCCTTCCTCCTCTTATGATATAGAATCTGATAAGATTTTTTTTACAGATAATTTGCCATTGGCAGAGGTGAATGGTCTGATGTATGTAGTTGGTTGGACTTGCAAAAAAATTTTAAAAACTCATAATTGTGAAATTTGCAGAACACATTTATTAGACAGCAAACGGGATTTAGATCTTACTAAAACTTTTTGTTATTTTAAAACAGAAGAAAACTCTGAGTCCCCATTTGGGGGACTAACTATTCCTTCAGATTCCTGTTTGCAGTATTTCAAAGAAGTAGAGTCAATTGTAAGATGTAATATTGATAAAGCCATGTTAGGTAGTAAAATTTCCCAAAATTTAATATTACGTTTAAACAAACATAAATTCAAGACGCCCTTACAATTGTGTTCCACCCAACTAGTCAGCATCATTCACCTTATATATGTAAGACTAAAAAAAATTTATACTTTAAAATGGAGAAATAGGGAACCGTTACAGAGGTCCCAAAGGAAAAATAGGAAACTTTTAAAGGTATTACATTATTAGTATTTTTTGTTTCTATTATTTTCTTTATAGTTTGATTAATCTCGGAATTTTATTTTCTTCTATTTCTAGGCAACAATTACAAAGTTTCAGTTTTCCTGCAATGGTAACGTATATTTTGATTTGCCGTGCATTGGTGGCTTTTGGGTCTAGAATACTTTATATTTTGTGTTGTGTGCATGGTGTGTGGGATGGCTTTGTAAGAAAGGCTTGCACTGCCTTGTGTGCATGGTGTGTTGGATGGCTTTGCCTGAAAGGCCTGCACTGCCTTGTGTGGATGGTGTGTGGGATGGCTTTCTCTGAAAGGCCTGCACTGCCTTGTGTGCATGGTGTGTGGGATGGCTTTGTCATAAAGGCCTGCACTGCCTTTTGTGCATGGTGTGTGGGATGGCTTTGTCAGAAAGGCTTGCACTGCCTTGTGTGCATGGTGTGTTGGATGGCTTTGTCTGAAAGGCTTGCACTGCCTCTTGTGCATGGTGTGTGGGATGGCTTTGTGAGAAAGGCTTGCACTGCCTTGAGCTATAATTTCTGTAACCACTTGCTCATATAATTTAAGTTTCTGCTTTTTGTAACATTGTTTTTGGGCATTACATAGTGCTGAATGAATGTTATCTACGTTATTGTAAGGGGTTTAGTATAACACCGTTATAATTATTACACCATGTTTTTTATCTCTTACTTTTTACAGCATTTGAATTTTTTCCTTTTTTAATTTCTATGTTAATTTGGCTTGTTTGATCTAAGAAATATTTTAAGTTATTCACCTTAACCTGCCTTTTGATATGTCATGTCATGTTTGGAACTTTATACTGTATGTATATGTATATGTATATATATATATATATATATATATATATATATATATATATATATATATATATATATATATATATATATATATATAGATAGATAGATAGATAGATAGATAGATATAGATATGGTAAAAGATGTGGTACTTTTTGCCGTAAACAGTATTTATTTTGGAAGCTTGTTGCATGAAGTATTTGTCAACTGCCTTTGTACTTGCCTTTCATTATGATATACAATGCCAGCTGTGCCATTAATACTATACATATGACATCCTCTAAGATGTACTATGCCTCATTGGTGCAGTGACAATGAATCTGCTGGACCAAGTTTAATCCCAGATGAAAACAGTTGGTACACAGCCCACCCAGCTGTTCATCCTCCCAAAAGGGTTGGTAGATAAATGGGTACCTAGGGTAACCTGGGTAAGATAAACTGTGGAATATCGGATATCACAGTGTCCTTGTGTCCTGGCATAACGGATTAATTGCCACCACAGGCTTAAAGGCTTATGTGACAGGAGACGAGTGCCCGCAGATATGCACAGAATAGCATGTTCCCCCACTCTATCTTTATTAGGATGTAATGCTTCTGCCTTTCTGGTTTGTTGCTTGGTGTGTTAAATCATCCCACCATTGTGCCTAGTCTCTGACGCCTCGTTCCCTCTGGGAGTGCCCCATGAGGGGATGGCCACGGCAGAACCTCCAATTCTAACTATTCACACACTCCCTCCTTGCTACTTGAAGCACTCCCCTTCTAACAGCATCTCTTTCATGCATGTACTCCTTGGAGTGTCTGGCATGTGTGTTAACTGATTGACATTCAACATGTAATGTAAGGCAGCTTTATGGCTTTATATATTTATTATTTGATTTCCATAATTGCACAAAATCTCATATTATGGTGTTGATTATCGCCTTAATGCTATGGTGTTTATATTGCAGTTAGTATAATCACATCACAATTTGGTTACTAATAACTTAATATATTCAATATCTTTTCTGGCTTTTCCTTTGTGGAAGTTAATCTAATAATTATTTCTGGAACAATATCGTTCTTGTTTGTAAAACTTACAAAATTATGCTTGCAGTAGTTTACATGTATGGGATGTAATTATTTGGCTGGTTTTAATCCTATGTGCTTGGTAATTGTAAGATTAAACGAGTACTTACCAAGTATGAAGTTTGATCGTAATTTCACGAACATTTAACGACGTCACAGTGGTGCACAATGAGAGAGACGCTCTGCTACCAAACCAACATCAGTCCGTTTAGAGAGTAGGTTTTAGGAAGCAGCCCCCAACTACCGCTGAGAGCCCAAGCCCCAAAGTGAGCTCCGAGAATAGGTAGGGCAGGGAGGGAGGGCATTGTGCACCACTGTGACGTCGTTAAATGTTCGTGAAATTACGATCAAACTTCATACTTGGTAAGTACTCGTTTAATCTTACAATTTCACGTCACCATATTTAACTGACGTCACAGCGGTACCCAATGAGAGCTTTAGAGAGGTTCCTAAAACCTACCAAATCACACAAAATTCAGAAAAAAGTAGTCAGTATGGAGCCGTGGAAAAGAAAAACCATAGGAACAAAGTAAAGCATTAACAATTACCCAAAACAAACATAGTGAAACACAGTCCCACAGGAACATGAAAAGAAAATCACCCATACAAATAATGGGGTCAAAGAACCCTCACATTAAACCCTGAGCAGAGGAAAAGATTAAACAAACTATGACAAAACTGCCCTCGCAAACTGGCCATGCTGAGCAATGGGCTTCTGGTAGTGTTGCGTAAAGGTCGATTCCCTGGCCCAACCAATGGTGGAGACAATCGTGGATAATGGCAAAACCAGGGCCGCCTTGCTGGACGATGCAGACCTAGTTGAATGGGGAGAAAATATTGTAAGGTCAATGCCAGCAGCACCCATCACATCTCTCACCCAACGACGCAAAGTATCACGAGAGGCCAACCTTACTGGAGGTCGTGACGTCAAGAAAAACCCAGTAAGCGCCCCTTGGATGGTCGTTGTCCTTTCAAGATAATGCTGAATGGTGTGGACAACGCATAGGCGGTTGTCATGCGGATAAGCCTCAAAGACCACCCTTGACAGATGGACCCCAAGACGGGAAGTTTTCAGCAGATCGCTAATCCCAAAAACAACCTGAGTCTCAGAGACAAACAATTTTCTTGTGTCCAGCAAATGCAAGGTCTGACCACGTTGGCCAGACAACAAGAACATAAGAACGACCAATTTTTTGGATAACTGAGGAAAGGACAAATCCTCCGTGGGACCCAGACTGCAGATATAATCCAGAACTAGCTGAGGATCCCAAGTAGTGCAGGAGCGGGGAAAAGACGGTCTCTCCAGAAAGACTGCCCTCATGAAACGGGAAACTAAAGGATGTTGGCCTGCAGGACGTCCATCAATAGTAGCGACTGCAGAGATGCCAGACCGGATAGTGTTCATAGAGCTGTACCCGCGGCCTGTCCCCCGTTTAAATTCTGACAACAGATAGTGCAGAAGGACATTCACAGGTGGTTGAAACGGATCCACTTCCCTGCTGAGGTAAAAAGACAGCCAGCTGTTGATACGTGGCCCATATTGAGCCTTAGTGCTAGATCTCCAGGATCGAAGGAAAAAATTGGGCAACCTCTGTCGAAAGGCCTCGACGTGTGAACGCTGCCCGGAGAGCACCATCGCTGTCAAGACCAACCCCCGAGCCCGAGGGTGTGCAAGAGTTGGCTGTTGCGGTAAAAGCAGAGGACAGCGCGGAAGCAAGACTGGACCGGCTGCCAACATCTGAAGGGCTGCCGGAAACCACACCTGAGTTGGCCACAGTGGGAGAATCATCAGCGCTGTCACCCCGTAGTCCTGCAGTTTCCGGAGAGCCCTGGATATCACACTGAAAGGTGGAAAGCATATAAACTCTTCCCACCCCAATCCAAGGTAAAGGCATTAATGCACATAGCAGATGGGTCTGGCTTCTAAGAAACGTAGTCCGGTAACTGAGCATTTATCCGTGTAGCAAAAAGATCAATATCAGGAGTATAAAAACGCTGACAAACCATCCTGAAAAAACGTGGCTGTAACATCCACTCACCATCCATCCTGCTGACTCAAGACTCCGTGTCTGCTGTCATATTATATAAACCCTGTACATGCTGTGCCGACAAGGTAATACCCCTAGAAGCAGCCCACTCAAAAATCTGTTCTGTAAGAGCATGAAGCATAGGTCGTGTGCTACCACATCGATCAATACATGCAACCGCAGTGGTGTTGTCAGAGCGAAGCCTAATATGAGAGCCAATCTTATCCCGACAAAGTGACTGCAAGCCTAACAGAATGGCCTTTAACTCCAAAGAGTTTAAATGATCCAGTTCCTTGTGGGCCCAGTGATCTCTAGTTGTAACGTCCCCCATTGAAGCACCCCAGCCAGTCAGGCAGGCATCCGTAAACAGCTCACAGGTTGGAGAAGAAGAACAGAGCGACCTCTCTTGAAACTCTACATTAGTCACCCACCAAGTGACTAATTTCCGGGCATGATTATCTAAAACAACGCGTGAATGATAATTGCCATAGGACTAAGAAAGACCCCTGTTACGAATAATCTCCAGGTACCTGTAACGGAGAGGAGCTAACGCTACAGCAGGACCAGAAGCCACCGCTAAACCAATAAATGAGGACAAGTCTTGTAAGGTGATATCCCTGTTGAGGAGGAGCAAACCTTTTTCCCTGATGCGCTCCTTCCTACGGGAGGGCAAAGTTGCAGTCATGGAAACAGAGTTGAGAACCACACCAAGGAAAGTAACCCTCTGGGTAGGCTCCAGGACCGACTTCTGCACATTGATGGTGAGACCCAGAGAATCAAAGAAGTGCAAGGCATAGTCCACCTGGGCCCGCAAGGCCTCTACCGAGGAAGCAATAAATAGACAGTCCTCTAAATAACAAACCACAACCATTCCAAGGGACTGAAGGTGGGAGAGGACAGGTTTCAGTAACTTTGTAAAGGTGTGAGGAGCAGAAGATAACCCCTGAGGGAGACAAGTAAATCTAAAAGCGCAGCCCTTCCACCAAAACTGAAACCACTTCCTATCCTCAGGCCTAACATAAACTGAATAATAGGCGTCCTTGAAATCAACTGTAATAAAAAAACAGTTAGGGAGGATTAAAGGAATCACATCCTTCAGAGTGTCCATCTTAAAAAGAATATGAGGCACATGAACATTAAGGTCCGTCAAGTTTAGGATAACCCTCGCCGGCCCTACCGGCTTTATGATGGGAAACACATTGGAAAAGAAACCGTGATAATCAGGTAAACAAGGCTCCACTATTGATTGTTTTAGGAACTGACATAAGGCATTGTTCAGGGTCTGATCATCCGCCCGAGACAGGGTGAGAGGACGTGGAGGCACAGTCTGAATAGGTAAGGACACAAATTCTAGAAATTTTCCCTTCACCACATCATGAACCCAAGGATCCTGCATGAGACCCCCACAGTAGGTTAGCAGAGAAAATCTTACACCCTCTAAAGTTATCAGGTGTATTAACTAAAGCCCCTTCCACACGAAGGGCAAATGCACGGCGGGCACTCTGATTTGCCCGTAATTCTCTCGCTTTGAAACAGTGTTACCAGATCAAACAGTCCAATTAAGGCAAGCAGTAGGCACAGGCAGGCGAACGTATGACTTGGGCCGGACGACGGGCAGAGGGCAGAGTACAGTCAGAGCTGTGTCAGGCAACGTCGGCCAGTGGGCTAAACTTTGTGTGTTCAGTACGACAACATGGGTCGCCGGACAGTTAAAGCTAAACGTATAGCTTTGTGTACAATAATTATTGCTATTTGCAAGAAGAAAAAGTCAGGAGAGAGAAGAAACAATGGTGTAAAAAGTGGTTGGAAAACAGAATAACATTGGGAAGTCACGTGACACTTTTACGTGAATTACAAGGTGACCATTGTAGTGACTTTCACCACTATATGAGAATGGACCCAGATACTTTTTACAGACTTCTAGCGAAAGTGCAACAACGAATTGAGAAACAAGACACCAATATGAGGGTGGATGGAAACATAATCAACAGTTAACAGGACTGCAGAGGGTGGAAGGAAACGGCACCATGGAAGGCAGGAACGTGCGGAATGACTACATGGAATATTTCAATCAAGAAGGTGCCGTGGCCTGGCAGGACAGATGGACATTGTAGTGGCAATGTTACATTTAAAACAGGACCATGATAATGTTTGGAGGATACACTGCATGAATGAAAGGGATCCGTGTGGTGCATGGCAATAATTTGAGATATATTTCGGTGAAGGGTCTCTCTCTCTCTCTCTCTCTCTCTCTCTCTCTCTCTCTCTCTCTCTCTCTCGTTGGGTGGGTGGATAAAGACTCGTAGGGATTGTACAGTGCTAATGCCCTTAACGCCACACTGACAGTGGTGGTGGTGGTGGTGTGTGTGTGTGTGTGTGTGTGTGCGCGTGCGTTGGCTGTTCTCAGTCCTTGTACATTATTTAGATTTAGTATTTGTAATAAATGGGACACGGTCTACGAAATATATTGCTATCTGGTACATCTTGTTTGCAACACCATCTGAGAGAGAGAGAGAGAGAGAGAGAGAGAGAGAGAGAGAGAGAGAGAGAGAGAGACACTTATACCAATACGTATATACGTACCTCACTATCAGAATGATCATCTGTCGTTACGTCGTCTGGAGTGTGTGTGGGTCTGTCTATGTTGGTCACAGATGGCCGGGGGTCGTGACCATCATTTAGAAATGACAGGGCATCATAACACCATAGGCGTGGTATGTATACGTCGTCTGCCCCTGTCCCAGACTTCACTGATTTTTGCACATGCCTCCGTTCTCGTCGATGCTGGTTTCGCAGTGTATCGATCTTCTTTTTCACATCTTCAGCAGAGAATGACCCACCACCGTTGTTCATGTGTTCTGCTATTTTCTGCAGTGCTGTGGCCTTTCTGTCTCTATTTCTATATTCCACAGTCTTGACATTCCACAGACACGGTTCCTCTCTGTACAAATCTATTAAATGCCGGGTTGCTTCCCTTGTCCACTTCTCCATGACCGTCTGGACAGACATGAGTGCACTCTATCTAGTCTACAATAGATACAGATACCCACGGAGGGCACGGTGTTGACTTGTAACATCGTGTGTCTGGCAACGTGGTTCCTAGTTAGGCGCCCATCCAGTGCCTCAACAACGGGCACGGGCACTTCGATGGTTTGCCCGTGGTTTCCTCGTCTATGACGTCATCCACACTCGTGATCGCCACCCATACTACAAAATTGGTAACAGTGTCTGCCCGCCGTGCATTTGCCCTTCGTGTGGAAGGGGCTTAAAGGAGGAAACCCAGAACTCACTGTAGAGGTTACTGCAGCTTCGGCCCATGCATTCCCCTCTCCTGGGGAGGCTGCTGGCCTAAAAAAGGCCGGGACTGGAAGTAGCACTTGCCAAGGTACTAATGTGGCAAGAAAGCAACAGCTGCTTCCATTCCTAGGTCAGGTCACTTTGGGAAACACTTTTGAGTGTATCTAACACATCACTTTCCCTCACTAGCACAAGTTACTTAGGTGTTATTACAGTGTTACACCCGTCTCATTAAGAATGTCACTTAGGTGTTAAAGGGTGTGTTTTGCACATATAACACACTCATCTATTGCTTTTCTGTCACAATAACTTCGTTCATCAGATGTAAATTGTTACTTACTTGTTACTTGTTGTCGTTATTTAACAGGTCCCACTCAGCCAATGGCGCTCTGCAGGACCGTTCACATATGATTTTATCAAAGAGCATATGAATCACGAACAGTCATGTCATCAAGGTTGTAGCACTCGGAGAATAAGTAAGTCTTTATTGTGTTAACAACTGACCACGGAGGCCGACCTAACCCTCACCGTTAAGTTAAATTTTTATAGGTTAGGTTAAGTTAGATAAAAAGTGAAGTTGGAAAGTCTGAATCAAGCAACACAAGAACAATTTCGGGCTCGGCTGGTGTAACACTGTAAATTTACCATTATTTTCATGTTAATGAGCCCCATCACTGTGTTGGGAGTGCCACCATAAAGATGTTGCAGAGTGCCATCGTAATGGTGCAGCAGTGTCACCGTAATAGTGCAGCAGTAATGGACACAGATAAACAAGTTACTAACACACTCTCCAGGCACGGGAGAGTGCTCAGCTGACGTGAGGGCCTAACACATGAAGGCGGAAAAACGCAAGCTAGAGGAGGGAGTGTGGAAATATCTACCAAAAACCGACTCCTCTTAGCAAAATTATCTAAGTCGTCCTTCTCCAAGCTCCCACGCTTCTTGCTACTCGAGGACGTAGAAGAGGGACGCCTCACGCCTGGGTGGCGACGTTAAACTGCGCAACCAGAGAGACAGAGGTGGTCAGATAAACACCATATGTTGTCTCCTAGGGCGGTAGGAACCAACTCACAGCTTCAAACTGCATTGTAAATAATACATAAGTCAGTAAAAGCATCCGTAGATCCAGATATATTTCACCTACAGTCAACTTAGGACTGTATAGGAGAAAGCTTCCCAGGCAAACTTCAACCAGGGAGAAGCGAAGTCAGATAACCACCATATGTTGTCTGCTAGGGCGGTAAGAACCAACCCACAGCTCCAATCTGAATAGTAAATAATACATATGGCAGTAAATGCATCCGTAGATCCAGATATATTTCACCCACAGTCAACTAAGGACTGTATAGGAGAAAACTTCCCAGGCAAACTTCAACCAGGGAGAAGCGAAGCAGCTGACGTGTTGACTTATGGGGAGGTAGAATCAGAACTGATGTTGGTTTGGTAGCAGAGCGTCTCTCTCATTGGGTACCGCTGTGACGTCAGTTAAATATGGTGACGTGAAATTGTTCTTATTTGATATCAACATGTAATGTAAAGCAGCTTTATGGCTTTTTATTTACTTTTTTTTCTTCCATATGATAGTGTAGATTATTACCTCAAAATGAGTGTTTATTTTCTTGGTATAATCACATCTTAATTAGGTTGCAGCATTTCACCAAATCCAATATATATATATATATATATATATATATATATATATATATATATATATATATATATATATATATATATATATATATATATGTTTGCTTTGTGGAA
>JAXIVD010002212.1:35000-65006 GCA_036785275.1 Cancer borealis
AGACACAGTGTTACCATATTTAACATTATTTAATGTTTTTAGCATAATTTCAACAAATTATCTATGATGAGCGTAAATTTTAGCATTCATAGCAATTTAGTATGATTTTAGGCATTTATAGTTAATTAGCATAATTTTAGCATTATTTTGAGTTATTCATCATGAATCAAGGCCAATTTAAGCTAATCCGATAAAAAGAGGAAATTGTGTAAAAGAGACATAGAATAGTGAAACGATCTTTAATTAACAATATACAACCAGACAATATGGTAAATAACTGGCCGCTACGACTAGGTGGGACTAAAATCCATATATATCCATGTACTATATCTGGATCTTGGGCCGGACGAAGTTGGATCTGTCCTGGCGATAGCCGACAGATTACTTTTCTTCTTGATCCCATTGTACTTGTAGAAAGTGAATAACTGTCTCTTTTGGATGTTGTATTAAAAATTCCAAACATCATAACAAAAAATTAACAACAAGAGTTGGAATGTAAAGGATTACATTGTTAATAAGTGGTGATGTTGATGGGTTTTCGGTTGGAGATTCTAACACAGAGACATTTTGGTCAAAAGTTCATGGAAGTAAAAAATACCTCATCCCCTCTAAATTTGTTAGAGCATTATTTGGTGTAACAGTTTGAAATGCTGATTGTGAGCAGATCTTCTCCTTAGTAAATTTAGAGAAAAAGGGAAAAAAGAGCACTGTCAAATTAATCTCTGACAAATGAACTGATGGTTGGAGAATGGATAAAGAAAGCAGGTGCAAGTTCGAAAATTTGAGCCTACACGTTATATGATAAAGGCAGTGAACAAAGAAATATATAGTATGAGTAAGTGATGGGATACAGGCTTGATATATATATATATATATATATATATATATATATATATATATATATATATATATATATATATATATATGTACCAAGTACAACGGGCCAACTATCATTACGGTGATTCCTTTACGGAATCACAGGTAAATCCTCGTATTCTTAACACTCGTTCAACACCTTGTTATCGTTAGAATAGGGACAACTAGATAGAGGGGATGATGGGAAAACTCGTGACGTCACTGGAAGTGAGAGGATATATATACCGGTCTGGACGGAAGGTCAGTCACCGATGACGCAGACCACCCTTCTGGGTGACCAGCATCCGGATGTGGTCGATAACCTGATGATTTTCCTGGCCGAGACCAACTTAATCAAAGAGTTATGACTTACTTTTATATTCCAATGTTTTTCTTTTTATTATTGACACTTTGTATATACTGCACTTTCTTTTATTATAAATATGTTTTGAATGAATGATTATGTGTCTAGCGTGAATGTCATGCACTATTCCTCACGTTTGTTGTAAATACGTATTCGTACGTATCCTTCCCCATTATATGTATGTATCATTTTTGTCCCCTACTTCCCCTGACTAATGACTTTAGTTTTTGCCTTAGGTTCAGGCTCCCAAGTATGAATGTGTATGCATGATGCGTGACTGGAATTGTATGAATATATTTTTATTTTTTTCTATGTACAAATATAAAATGGATAAAATAAAAAAATAAAAAATCAAACAAACAAACAAACAAACAAACATGTAAATAAATTAAAGGGAAAAAAAATAATAAATAAATAAAATAATAAAAAATAAATAAATAAATAAATAAATAAATTGATAAATAAATAAAAAGTAAATAAAATAAAATAATACTAAAAAAAAAAAAAAAAAAGTTCAAAATTTAATTTATATGGCCTAATAGCCAATGCCATGGCTGATGGGAAAAAAAAAAAAAAAAAAAAAAAAAAAAAAAAAAAAAAAAGTCTGTCATTAGTGTTCCGTGACTCCGCTCCAGTCAGCTGCCGAGACTCCGAGAATACCAGCAAATGACTGTCTTCTGCTCCTAAGTGTCTAAGGCTGCCTATGGAGTTGCCTTTCGCTGTGGACGACGGCAAGAAGGACCAAGTGACACGCAAACAGTGGCGTGAGTGTATTTTGGTCACGTTTTCCATCAGTCCCCTCACGTATTATTAGGTAGGATTTAGCTAGAAATATTTATATGTATTAATATATTTCATTATGTTTGTGTCGTGGGTGGTAGGATAAGTGTTTGTAAGAGCACCACCACGGATATAGCGAGTACTTCTCTTATTTATTAATCATCAAAGTCTGTTCATTTATTTATTATATTCTCTTTTCTTATCTCAACCCCGGGGATGGAGGACCTAATAGTAGTAATAGTGATAGGGGGGGTAGTGGTGGCAGTGTCGATGCCCAAGTGGTGTCGTGGTGGCAGCATAGAAAGTAGATAGAAAGTAGTAGATGAGAAGATAGTGTTGATACCGGAAACGGTACAGTGATGACAGCGGTGTCAATAGAAAGTAACATTTACCCTCGGTACATATGATATATATACAGTGGTACCTTGACTTACGAGTTTAATTCGTTCCATGACCGAGCTCGTAACTCTATTTGCTCGTATATCAAATCAATTTTTCCCATTGAAATTAATTGAAATGCCATTAATCCATTCCAGCCCCCAAAATACCACCCAATTTTTTGTTACGTGTTTTTAAATAAGAAAAATGTATTTATAAATAACAAATATTGTATAAAAACATAATAAAAGAGAATGTAAAGAAATAAACTGATTTTATAAAGTGTATTTACCTTGGAGGTGAGACGACTTGAGCTAACGGCAGATGCTGGAGGAAGTGTTGGGAGGAGGAGATAGGCAGAGGAGATTTAAGGAGTTTGTTTCGTGCTTTTTTGGTCACTTTCGTTCGTCATAAACTCTATCACTTAATCACTTAACTTAACTTACTCGCTACACTCTTAATGCTACACTTTATCCGTGAACTTAATTGCTACAGTTTTTATTTTTCTCTTTCGCTTAACTTAATTTTTTTCAATGATTTTTTTCTTCACTGTTTTTTGCCACGCTTTCCTCACTTTCACGTGCAGGGCGTTTCAATAAGAACCTGTCCAAGGAGGTTTGTTTCTTCCTCCCTTTCAGAATGTTTCGGAAATGAGTTAGGCAAGTGTCATTAAATAGCGCTGATGCACGACCAGTTGCAACTTTTTCTGGGTGTTTCTTTTCAATGAACTCTGAAAGTTTCTCCCACATTCCCAACATTTCCTTTATCTCACTTGTAGAGAGAATTTCCTTTGCCTCTGGCTCCTCGTTGGAACCAATTTCCTGCAAAACCTCCGTATGCTGCTGTGCCTGTAGCTCCATTAACTTCTCGGAGCGCTTCTCGACGAGGTCGTTCACGTCTGCTTCATCCACCTCCAGGCCCATGGACTTTCCAAGGGACACAATCTCTTCCTCCACTGGCACTTCGGGTTCGAATCCTTCGAAGTCCCTTTCGGACACAACCTCAGGCCACAGCTTCTTCCATGCAGAGGTCAAGGTCCTCGTTGTAACACCCTGCCAGGCCATATCGATAATTCCGAGGCATATCACGATGTTATAGTGGTCCCTCCAGAACTCTCTAAGGGTGAGGTTTGTGTTCTCCGTCACCTCAAAGCAGTGGCGGAACAGGTGCATGGTGTAAAGCTTCTTGAAATTAGAAATTACCTCTTGATCTATGGGCTGCAGTATAGGGGTGGTGTTGGGTGGAAGGTAGAGAACCTGTATAAACTTGAACTCTTCGAGGATGTCATTTTCGAGGTTCGGTGGGTGAGCAGGAGCATTGTCGAGGACGAGAAGGGCTTGCAGGGGTAGGTTATTTTCCTGGAGATACTTCTTAACGGAAGGACCAAAGACCAGGTTTACCCACTCCACAAAGAACTGCCTGGTGACCCACGCCTTCGGGTTTGCCCTCCACATAACCTGCAGTTTTTCTTTTAGAATCTTATGTGACTTAAAGGCTCTGGGGTTTTCCGAATGATACACGAGCAGCGGCTTGATCTTGCAGTCACCACTCGCATTGGCGCACAGTGCGAGAGTGAACCTATCCTTCATGGGTTTGTGGCCTGGCATCTTCTTCTCCTCGGCTGTTATGTAAGTCCTCCTCAGCATCTTCCAGAATAGCCCTGTCTCGTCACAGTTGAAGACTTGCTGAGGGATGTATCCTTCAGCTTTTATTAGTTCGGCAAAAGTTTTGACATAATCCTCAGCTGCCTTCACATCCGAACTTGCTGCCTCACCATGCCTGACGACGGAGTGAACGCCGGTCCTCTTTCTAAAATTGTCAAACCAGCCCCGACTGGCTTTAAACGAGTCTTCCGATGCCTCGTCCACTGAAGTGCCTGGGGTCTGCTGCAGCAAATCAGCATAAATGGCTCATGCATGTGATACCCTCCGTCACGGTATCTCCCGCAAGCTCCTTCTCCCTCACCCACATCAATAGCAGATTCTCCATCTTTTCATGGACAGAGGTCCGGAGCTTAGAAATTATTTTAACGCCCCTAGCTGGTGTTATAGCCTTTATCGACTCCTGCTTCAATATGGTACATATCGTAGAAGTACTGCGCTCGTATTGCCTCGCCAAGTCGATTACTCGCACACCTTGCTCGTGTTTTTCTATGATTTCACGCTTTATTTCGATGAACATCATCCTTTTCTTCTTTGCACCGCTGTCCTTTCCTCTCACTTTCTTAGGACCCATGGTTACAAACAAGAAATTTGGTAAAATAAATGCACAAAAGCACAGAACGCGAGCAAAACAGAGATCCTTACGCGGCGAGGTAAACACAAGCAGAGAACGAATTTTGCACGGGAAAGCTGGGCGGGCGTATGACTGCGTTCACTAAGACGATACTGCACGCTCCGTATTGCTCGGTGACAAGATTAGAGGTTTGTAATATTTCGTTTAATTATAATAAATAAGCATTTTATGGTACCAAACTATAATTTTTTATATGTTGGCACTAAGCTCCTGTAGGTTTGCTACTATAGCGTGCAATATTGTCTAGTGAACGCAGCCCTGATCGACACTGACTCGTACCTCTAATTTTGGCTCCTAATTCAAAGCAAAAAATCGACCGAGTGACGGCTCGTGTCTCAAAAAACTCGTATGTTGGGGCACTCGTAAATCAAGGTACCAGTGTATATATATATATATATATATATATATATATATATATATATATATATATATATATATATATATATATATATATATATTTATATATGAAACAATGTTAGATTTACTTAATTGGAACTATGATAACACTGGTTTAGAGCTGCTGTTATCCTGCGGAGAAGTGAGGACTGAGGACACGTTTCCTTATCCCTCATTCGTGCCTTTCGAGCTTTCTCTTTGCCAGAGGCTGTCTTTGACCTTGACCTCGGCTGCGTCTCAATCCAACTCCGTATATCTTTTCTTTCACGCACACGCACACACAAACACACGACGCCTCCAGGGACTCCAGGGACTCTTCTAAGCAGGCTTAGTTATAGTCCTATAGAGAGGTTGCGCGTGACGTCACTGTTTTGCGCGGGAGAGTGAGTCATGCCGACATTTTTGAGCACAACGCTTTTGTTGTTGTGTAGTGGTAGGTATATAGCTAAAATTACTGCATAAAAATGCCTTATTGTGCAGTAATCAATTGCAACAGTCGTTTTAAGAAGGACAGTGGTATATCTTTATTTCGTCTCCCTAAAGTCAGTACATGGGAGCGCCAGAACACGTAAAACACGAAAAAGGCGAGCGAAATAGGTTGTCAATATTTCAAGGGCTGATTTTGACGAAAAATATGAGCACACTCGCGTGTGTTCTAAATATTTAACTAGCGGTAAGTAGTGTCATTTATAAAAAAAAGAAAAAAAAAAGAATTTGTTCCGCAATGTTTTTTGATAAATCAATGATCAATTTTTAGTTTCACTCATGCAACGATTTTGTGATGTGGCTTATGTTTTTTCTGATGATACATGTAGTGAATTGATTGATTTGTTACCTTTGTTCTGTCGCAAATGGCTAGTTTTCAAGTTATGATTTTAGGGGATCTATAGGAAATTGGGGTTTTTGGATGGGGGGAGACGAAATGGTGATGTACGCTAATAATTAAGCATGATATCTTCTTAATCAACATAACCTAAACAAGCTTTAAGTATCTCCGAAATTTTTTTTAGTCAACTTACCCAACCTAACTAAGCAGAACTCACGTAATATCCTCCTAGCTGAGGCCCGATTCCCCACACGGCTAATAATTTGGCCCTGAATAATTGAATTCACATTCTGAATCCACTTAATGAAAGTTGAAGGCTTCTTCTTTCCATATATATCCTTATAATTTCAATTAATTAAAACCGGAAAAAGTTACAAGGCAAAATCTAGAAGAAAAAAAAGTTTTTCTCAGCTGTCCTGAAACTAGTGTCATTATCCTGTATGTTGGGTTTACCAAGATCGCTAACCGATTTCACGTCTTACGATGATTATTTACTTACTCTAGCCAGTATAAGAATCCTGTTTCCATACTTTTTTAGCTTCATCTCTTACAAACCCATTTGTGAGGTAGTTTTTGGCTTGGAGAGCTTTGTAACCTTTCATCTGTAACCTTTCATTTGTAACCTTTCATCTAAACATCTCCAAAGACAATAATTGTAATTCAAGGCTAACCTCATTAGCAAAGGACTTCAATAATAACTTAATTTTATGCATTTTATTTAGTAATGTTGATGTTTTCAGTCAAGATAGAATGATGGAATTGATTGCAAGGATAAAAACTATGATACATGAGTCATACTGTAATTATTCTACAGGAAGTTCAGCCAACAAAAATTCGGTAGAAAAAGGAACTAGTGGAATATCATTTTAAAGGCTATGAGGTTATAGGTAAAAAAAATTAAGTAAGGAAGATCAAGGAAAAGTTAAATTAGTATATGTGAGGAAAAATGTACCGTACAAAAATGTTTGTTTAAGGGAAGAATATTGTGAATATAAATTATGGAGGGATCAGGGACTAAGATTTAACTTTCAGACCAAAATCAATATCCCGAGAAGTATCTGTAAAGCATGGTAACAGGCGTCTATGTATCGTTGGCTGCTATGTACCACTGGCTGCTATGTACCATCCCTGGCTGCTATGTACCATCCATGGCTGCTATGTACCTGGCTGGTATGTACCATCAATGGCTGCTATGGACTTTCTCAGTATTTCGAAACTCCAGTGGACCTGCTTATTATATATTTCGAAACTCCAATGGACCTGCTTATTATATATTTCGAAATTTCAGTGGACCTGCTTATAATATATTTCGAAACTCCAGTGGATTTACTCGGTATTTCGAAACTCAGTGGATTTGCTCGGTATTTCAAAATTCCAGTGGACCTGATTATTATATATTTCGAAACTCCAGTGGATGTGCTTTTTGGTTTTTGGTTGGATTTGGTTTTTTCCTCATAACTTTTTACAATTGATAAAGCCATAGATTATGCACTATATTCAAATCATAACGTAATTGTCATTTTCACGGATTCTATGTCAGCCCTTCAGGCGATAGAGTCAGGGCGCACGGATGCCAATGAAATCCAAGGCAACATCATTAATAAGCTAAATTCACGCCGTAAGTCTTTCTCTTTGTTTTGGGTGCCTGGTCATTCGCGTATTTACGGGAATGAACAAGCTGACATGCAGGTCCGCTGCAGAGCTCGAGGGAGCGTGGAACCTCCGTCGCGATCTGCAGTCATGTCTCTCGGCTGCAAATTCATCAGTTTACCTCCTGTGGCAAAGTCACTGGGACAATCTCAATCTTACAACAGTAAAACCCATCCTAGGCGAGTGGGCTTCCTCCAACCGCCCCACAAGGCGTCAGGAGGTGGTCCTCGCACGCCTCAGGATGGGCTGCACCCTAGCCACCCACATGCTCCCCTACATCGCCCACGCCTTTCCACCCCAATGCATCACCTGCCATACTACCTTCTCTATCGACCATATCCTGCTTCACTGTGTGCGTTATCGGGAGGCGCGAAGGTCCCTCGCAGCCTTCTGTGAGGCCCGCCGCCTTCCGATGACGCAGATCACCCTTCTGGGTGACCAACATCCAGATGTGATCGATAACCTGATGATTTTCCTGGCCGAAACCAATTTAATTAAAGAGTTATGACTTACTTGTATATTCCAATGCTTTTTATTATTGTACCACCTTGTATATACTGCACTTTCTCTTATTAATATGTTTTGATATGAATGATTATGTGTCTGGCGTGAATGTCAATTACTATTCCCCATGTTTATTGTAAATACGTATTCGTACGTATCCTCCCCCATTGTATGTATGTATCATTATTGTCCCCCACCTCCCCTGACTAATGACTTTAGTTTTTGCCTTAGGTTCAGGCTCCCAGGTATGAATATGTGTGCATGATGCGTGACTGAAATTGTATGAATGTATTTTCAATTTTTATGTATAAAAATATAAAATTAATAAAAAACAAATAATTAAATAAATTAAAGTGAACAAAATTAAATAAATAAATAAATAAATAAATAAATAAATAAATAAATAAATAAAAATAAATATAAATAAAATAATTTTAAAATAAAAACAAGTAAAAACTTAGTCATATGGCCTAATAGCCTATGTCATGGCTGATGGGAAAAGAAAAAAAAAAAAAAAAAAAAAAAAAAAAAAAAAAAAAAAAAAAAAAAAAAAAAAAAAACGATTTGCTCTAGACTGAGCCAGACACGGTACTGAGTGCACGTCGTCCTGTTGCTTCTTGTCTTTCACCTTCGGGTGTTTAACACATTTTGACGGCCCCTCAGGTCTAGGATTAGATAAATAAATACAGGTGTCCCTCTACCCATACTACTGAGTTTTGTTACCTCATTGTCCTCACCTTAGTGACAACAGTAAGTGTCTGTTGTCAGGTTGTCAGATTGTCCTTCCTCTCTCATCTACGGAGTGTCCGCCTCAATGAGCGTGCTTTTGGGCTGAATTAACACAGATCAGTCCCCCTAGAGTGGTTTGGCAAGACAATCTGACTCTAGGAAACTCCTCCCTGGCGTCCTCCCGCTTGTGTCCCGCTCCCCTCCTGTAGGAGGGGGGTGTACCCCATGGCTGAGGCCGCCTCCCCCCTCTCCCCCCTCCAGGGGGAGGAAGGGTCCTGACCGACCACCCCCGACAACCACACAGCCCATCTCTTATGACCAAGCAACATTTGTGACACTGAAATCTAAGACCCAGACCCGCTTATCCACTGTAAATTCCTTTATAATTAAAAATGTTATTGATGTAAACATTGGGACTGTTGCCAATGTAAAAAAAACTTGCAAGTGGAGATCTGCTAATAGAAACATTCAACGCCAAACAAGTCAATTCCCTAATGAAGCTACGATGCATGCATGATATTGAGATTGAAGCTTTGATCCCAGTATCCATGAACTCGTGTCGGGGGGTTGCCTCCCATCGCGACCTAATGGATATGACGGAAGACGAAATTGTTGATAACATGCATGACAAGGGCATCATTAGGGCTAGAAAGATCACTAAATTCGTTGATGGCGCGAGAAGGAACACTGCTTCAGTCACCTTAACTTTTGCGGTTGCCAAGTTGCCCGATAGAGTGGATGTAGGATACGAGCGGGTTCCCGTTCGTCCCTATATTCCAAACCCTCTTCGGTGCTTCAAATGTCAACTCTATGGTCACCACGGAAATGCTTGTCGTTCTGTTCAATCTTTTTGTGGTAAGTGTGCTTGCGAAGGTCATTCGTCGGAACAGTGTTTGTCATTGGTAGAGAAGTGTCGTAACTGTTCAGAAGCTCACTCTACTTAGTCGCGGGATTGTCCTGCTTGGAAGCTGGCGAAAGAGGTCTGTACCGTTAAGGCAGTCAAAGGCATCTCGTACTTTGACGCGAGGAAGCGAGTGAAGGAGGCGCACGCTGCGCCTTCTCTAGGCGTTTCATACGCGGCAAGCGTACAAATGCATCCAGTGATGAAGTCTGTTTCGATTCAGACTGAGCCTCTGCCGGCTGCACCTGCCCCAACTGTTTCTCTCACTAAAAGTACCTCATCCACTCCTCCAACAGCTACTACCAGAAAAACAACCACACCTGCCTCTTCCTCCTCCCCCTCCTCTTCCTCCATCTCCACCTCCACCTCCAACTCCATCTCTACCTCCTCCTCCACTAAAACCAAATATGCCTCTGCTGTCTCTACCACTCCACCAAAGAAAGAAAAGAACGCCAAGGATAATAATAAGTGTAATTACACAACCTTAGAACGCAATTCCTTCTCTCATGTCCTCGCAGCTCCCGCGCCATCGAGGAGGGGCTCTCACGCTCGCTCCCTCTCGACCAGCTCCGGGGAGTTAACTATTGATGAACCGATGCAGATCTCCTTTTGCAAGGGCCGAGAGCCTCTGAGCCTCTGAGCGCAAAAAACCTAAGAAACACGGCCGCTCCCATAACTCTTAAACCATTACGTTCAACGTTTTACAGTGGAACTGTAGAAGTATTTGGAATAAACTTCCATATTTGTCACTTTTAGTGAACTTACACAGGCCGTCCGTTATTTGCCTACAAGAGACGATACTGGAGGATCATCCTGATCCTTCAGTACTAAAACACTACCATGCATACAGAAGACACGACGGTCACGGCGTGGCCGTATACACACATAAAACACTACCACACACAGAAGTGACGTTGGATACCACTCTGGAGGCAGTCGCGTGCAGAGTGAAATTCAATGGCACGTACCTGGCTATCTGTTCTCTCTACTTGCCTCCCAATACACTCTAAAAAATGAAGGGTATTAAAAGGGTAGATTTGCTACGATGGGGTAGATCTTCATACATCTACTCTATTCTTCTTCCGAAAGGGTAAAATGACTCTTAAAAAGAGTACTTTTGATTCATTCTACTTTTCAAGCTATAAGGGTACATTTGTGGAGTGAAACGTAAAAATAAGTCTGATCTCATGTAGATGCAAACAAAGATTTGTGCTTAGTGAAATGATAAGGCAATTTTTTGGAATACGTAGACACTTCAAATATACGTAATGTGTTAGATATATGTGTATTATTTAATGATAATACAAAACTATTATTTCAAGTGATTTCAGGCAACTATTCGTACTACAGTTGCCATTTAGCTTTATATGGTGACAATTTCAAGTTATGCATCTCGGTCTAAATCACACGACTGCAAAAGCTGGGGACTAATTTGAAATATAGTTCACTTGCAAGCACTGCAATAGAGTTGGAAGATAACAGAGAAGTCTTGAAATGACGTAAGAGAAGAAACGGGATAAACACATGATGTTATGAAGAAAAATAACATTTGTACTACATCATCTACCACCCACAACAAACAAGAACGGCCCAATAACCAAAACGTGGTAAGTTATTTACTTATTGTATTATTCCATATTATATAGTGGGCATTTAAGTGTTTACTTTGCCATATTTAGTATTTAAGTCAGATTTGTTTTAGTATCCCTTCAGAATCAGAATAAGTTTTCTTTCATAGCTTTTAATTTTTGGTGACTTGTAAAAACGTTTACCCGTACAAAATCTGTAACTATATTTCCTCATACAAAAAATATAACATCATGTACATGTCCTTTGTCCTTTGTACTCAACTGAAAAATAATCCAGATCATGCTATAAATGTATATCTTATGAAAATATAAAACATTTGTTAGCGCGAAAATATTGGAACATCCGGTCTGCTGACCACTGATCTCATCATCTCAGTGTCAGTACTCAGAACTCAGAAGCCGCAGCCCGCAGCCAGTCAGATCATAACTAATGTCAGAGTCTCTTCCATCACCGAATTTGCTGACGAAATTTGACTTATTATGGGTAACGTATGTTCATATAACATTTAAGGTAGCCCACAGGCATATTGTAGATGTTATAATGTTATTAATATGTTATTACCATGCACAACGTATAGGGGATTTCAAATTTGAGGTAAATAACGGCAGCACAGTGATAACGTATATGCTCTGTTCCATATCAACGCCTCTGATCTATACATAATATGTATACGTATATGTGTGTTTCTTATTAATTGCTTTTTTCACATTTGAGTACTATCTGGAATCTTTTTCAACATGTACTTTGTGTAAATATTGATGTAATTATTATGTGTCTTATTATATAGTGTATGTAATTATTATGTAAGTATCATTATATGTATATGTAATTATTATGTAATTAAATATTTATAATAATATGTGTATATAATTTCTTCCTTGTTCATCCTCGTGTGGTATGGAAGTGGGTGAGTGGTGGTGTTGGGTATAGGGGATACCGTGGGGGGATGCGGTATAGGGGGAACAGGGGGGGTGGGAGATATTGAAAAAAAGGTAGATTTGCGTGAATCAAAAAGGGTAGATTTGCGTGAATCAATAAGGGTAGATTTGTAGAGGTTCAGAAAGGGTATCACTATTTCATCACTAAAAGTATCCTATGCGCATCCTTGTTGTACCCTTTATTTCTAAGAGTGTACGCTTGTTACTGATGATGACTTAAGGTCGTTATTTCACCAGCTTCCAGGCAACAAGCTGGTTTTGGGCGACTTTAACGCTCATCATCAGCAATGGGGTAGTGAGGGGTCAAGTGTACGTGGGGAACAGATTGTTAACATTCTCCTACAGACAAACCTCTGTCTTCTAAACAATGGTTGTGCGAGTCGTGTAGACGATCGGACAGGTAACGCGACTGCCATTGACATGTCATTGGCCTCGCCAAATATGTTCTCTGACTTCTCTTGGGAGGTCAGCAACGACGCACACGGAAGTGACCATCTACCAATCTGCATCTCTTACGCACGCGACATTGCCTCTACCCCTCCTCCACCTAAATTTAATTTTAAGAGAGCAGATTGGGCAACCTTCCGTGTGATCGCCGATGTAGATATATCTGGCGAGGACACTGACACAATGGTTAACAACGCAACACAATCCATTTTACACGCCGCTAAAGCATGTATTCCGAAAACTTCTACAATTTACACAAAGCATGGAGTTCCATGGTGGACAACGGATTGCCGACAAGCACTTCGTGAGGGTAATAAGCAATACAGGTATTTCAGCCAGCAGCCCAGTCAAGATAATTTCATGGCCTATAAAAAGGCAAGGGCTCAGGCAAGGAAAGTCATCCTTCAAGCTAAGAGGGGCTCTTTCAGAGAGTTCACATCATCAGTAAGCCGTACAACCCCGCTAGGACAGGTGTGGAACACAGTCCATATCCTCAGCGGGAAAAAAAACAAGCACCCCAATAACCACACTCATCACCAACGGGGATGTTTCAGATACCCCCCCAGCCATTGCCAACATACTAGCCCGGCAGTTTGAACAGGCGAGTAGCTCCGCCTTGTTCCACCCTGCTTTTCTTCCCCGGAAGGAGACAGCAGAACAAACAGTCCCAAACTTTGCCACAGGAGGCGTAAACACTGATTACAACTCAGAGTTTACACCAGATGAACTCCTTGCCCTGAAATCCTGTAAAGGCTCCAGTCCTGGTCCAGATCAAATATCTTACAGTATGCTCCAAAAGCTCGGCCCTAGTTCACTTATTAAATTACTCTCCCTTTATAATAGAATCTGGACCACTCATACCTTCCCCCAATCTTGGCACTTTGCTCACGTTATCCCTATACCCAAAAAGACTGGTCGCCTTACGGACCCCAGTGCGTTTCGCCCTATTGCACTCACGAGCTGTCTCTGTAAGGTCATGGAGCGCATGATCAACAAAAGGCTGCTTTTTGTTTTAGAAGCAAAAGGTGTATTAAGTGGTCAACAATCGGGCTTTCGGAAATACCGAACCATTTAATGCACCTGGAGCATTGCATTTCAGAGACTTTCGCCAAAAAAGAATTCATGATAGGAGTGTTCTTGGACATTCACAAAGCCTTCGACATGACATGGCGACACGTTATCCTCATGAAACTCCATGCTCACGGTTTAAGAGGTAACTTGCCTATTTTTTATCATAATTTCTTACAGGACAGAACTTTCTCTGTCAAGCTTCCCGGTAACGTATTCTCGGACATTTATGTCCAGGAAAATGGGGTGCCACAGGGTAGTGTTCTTAGTCCTACATTATTTTGTATTATGATTAATGATATTCTGTCATCAACTCCTGTCCCAAGAAATCTTAAATACTCGCTCTACGCTGACGACTGTGCGTTATGGTATTCGTCGCCAAATGCGCAGTTTTCAGCTGAACGGATTCAAATTGCTCTTGACTCCGTCCAACAGTGGGCCTCTCTGTGGGGATTTAAGTTTTCTGTTCCAAGGTGTATCGGTGTAGTTTTCACTCAACGTAAAATTCCTGCTTTGCATATTTTTCTTCAAGGTCAGCCGATATCGTTTCAAAATTCAGTTAAGTTCTTGGGTCTGCATTTTGACAGCAGACTCAATTGGAAAACACACATAAATAATTTACTAGTTCGTTGCCATAAAAAAGTCAATATCCTAAAATATCTATAGGGTACTTCTTGGGGAGCAGACAGAAAATCTTTATTAATGGTGTACAAGTCCTTAATTCGTAATCACTTAAACTATGGCTCACCAATGTATGGGTGTGCGTCGGACGCAACACTGAGGAGGCTGGATGTATTTCAGAATGCATGTCTGCGAATGTGTCTTGGAGCCCTATGGTGTACACGCGTGGGGCGTTTGGAGGTTGAGGCCAATATACCACCAGTGTGCGACGGGACAGCCTATTACTGGCATACGGCCTGTCAACGGCCCGGAAGACTCCACTCAGTATCATGGCAGCTAACTTGATTCAACAGCACCACCATCTCCACGCTGGTCGACACCGTCCACTAGCGGTCCGCCTTCACACTTTATGCCAGAGGTGTGAGGTGGACCTTGACGGTGTTGACCAGATGGTGCTACCAACAAAAGTCCCTTGGGAACCCAAAGCCACCACCATTACAAAATGGCTACCCAAGCACAAGCCTGCCATGACCGAAGTGGAGATAGGATATCACTTCCGGGCTCTCGTCGCTAGCCTTCCTCCCTCGCTCCACCTGTACACTGACGGCTCCAAGTCGAGTGAATGTGTGGGTGCTAGTGTTTAGTCGCGTGAATGTGCCCTCAGGTTCCGTCTACCTTCCCATACATCGGTTTTTTCCTCAGAACTTTTTGCAATTGATAAAGCCATAGATTATGCACTAAATTCAAATCATAACGTAATTGTAATTTTCACGGACTCTATGTCAGCCCTTCAGGCGATAGAGTCAGAGCGCACGGATGCCAATGAAATCCAAGGCAACATCATTAATAAGCTAAATTCATGCCGTAAGTCTTTCTCTTTGTTTTGGGTGTCTGGTCATTCGCGTATTTACGAGAATGAGCAAGCTGACATGCTGGCTAAGTCCGCTGCAGAGCTCGAGGGAGCGTGGAACCTCCGTCGCGATCTGGAGTCATGTCTCTCGGCTGCAAAATCATCAGTTTACCTCCTGTGGCAAAGTCACTGGGACAACCTCCATCTAACAGCAGTAAAACCCATCCTAGGCAAGTGGGCTTCCTCCAACCGCCCCACAAGGCGTCAGGAGGTGGTCCTCACACGCCTCAGAATGGGCTGCACCCTACCCACCCACATGCTCCCCTACATCGCCCTCGCAGCCTGCTGTGAGGCCCACCACCTTCTGGTGACGCAGACCACCCTTCTGGGTGACCAACATCCGGATGTGGTCGATAACCTGATGAGTTTCCTGGCCGAGACCAACTTAATCAAAGAGTTATGATTTACTTGTATATTCCAATGTTTTTTTTTTTTTTTTTTTTTTTGTGACACTTTGTATGTACTGCACTTTCTCTTATTATAAATATGTTTTGAATGAATGATTATGTGTCTAGCGTGAATGTCATTCACTATTCCCCATGTTTATTGTAAATACGTATTCGTACGTATCCTCCCTCATTGTATGTATGTATCATTTTTGTCCCCCACTTCCCCTGACTAATGACTTCAGTTTTTGCCTTAGGTTCAGGCTCCCACGTATGAATGTGTATGCATGATGCGTGACTTAAATTGTATGAATGTATTTTTATTTTCTATGTATAAAATATAAGATGAATAAAATAACAAAAAAACAAACAAACAAACAAATATTTAAATAAACTAAAGGGAACAAAATTTATAAATAAATAAAAAATAAATGAAATAAAATAATCCTAAAAATAAAACAAGTTTAAAATTTAATTTACATGGCCTAATAGCCTATGCCATGGCTGATGGCAAAAAAAAAAATTTTTAAATAAAAAAAAAAAATTAAATAAATAAATAAAAAAATAAAAAATAAAGGATTTGCTCGATCAGACTGAGCCCAGACACGGCACGAAGTACACGTGGTCCTGCTGCTGTTGTCTTTCACCTTCGGATGTTTACCATATTTTGACGGCCCCTCAGGTCTAGGTTAGCTAAATGAGTACCCCATAGCTGAGGCCGCCTCCTGACCGACCACCCCCGACAACCACACGCCCCATCTCCTATGACCAAGCAACATATGTGATTTTTAAATCTAAGACCCAGACCCGCCTATCCACTGTAAATTCTTTTATAATAAAAAAAGTTATTGATGTAAACATTGGTACTGTTGCCAATGTCAAAAAACTTGCAAGCGAAGATCTATTAATTGAAACATTTAACGCAAAACAAGTCAGTTCGCTAATGAAGCTACGACGCATGCATGATATTGAGATTGAAGCTTCGATCCCAGTATCCATGAACTTGTGTCGGGGGGTTGCCTCCCACCGCGACTTTGTGGATATGACGAAAGACGAAATCGTTGATAACATGTATGACCAGGGCGTCATTGGGGCTCGTGAGATAACTAAATTCGTTGACGGCGCGAGAAGGAACACTGCTTCAGTCACTTTTGCTGTTGCCAAGTTGCCCGACAGAGTGGATGTAGGATACGAGCGGGTTCCCGTTCGTCCCTATATTCCAAACCCTCTTCGGTGCTTCAAATGTCAACTCTATGGTCACCACGGAAATGCTTGTCGTTCTGTTCAATCTTTCTGTGGTAAGTGTGCTTGCGAAGGTCATTCGTCGGAACAGTGTTTGTCATTGGTAGAGAAGTGTCATAACTGTTCAGAAACTCACTCTACTTTCTCGCGGAATTGTCCTGCTTGGAAGCTGGAGAAAGAGGTCTATACCGTTAAGGCAGTCGAAGGCATCTCTTAATTTGACGCGAGGAAGCGAGTGAAGGAGGCTCACGCCGCGCCTTCTCCAGGCGTTTCATACGTGGCAAGCGTACAGATTCATCCAGTGATGAAGTCTATTTCGATTCAGACTGAGCCTCTGCCGGCTGCATCTGCCCCAGCCGTTTCCCACACTAAAAATACCTCATCTACTCCTCCAACACCTACTATAAGAAAAACAACCACACCTGCCTCTTCCTCCTCCCCCTCCTCTTCCTCCATCTCCTCCTCCACCTCCACCTCCACCTCTACCTCCTCCTCCTCCTCCTCCTCCTCCTCCTCCTCCTCCACTAAAACCAAATATGCCTCTGCTGTCTCTACCACTCCACCAAAGAAAGAAAAGAACGCCAAGGATAATAATAAATGTAATTTCACAACCTTAGAACGCAATTCCTCCTCTCATGTCCTCGCAGCTCCCGCGCCATCGAGAAGGGGCTCTCACGCTCGCTCCCTCTCGACCAGCTCCGGGGAGTTAACTATTGATGAGCCCATGCAGATCTTCTCTTGCAAGAGCCGAGAGAGGTCCCCGGCTAGCGCCTCCGAGCGCAAAAAACTAGGAAACACGGCCGCTCCCATAACTCTTAAACCATTACGTTCAAGGTTTTACAGTGGAACTGTAGAAGTATTCGGAATAAACTTCCATATTTGTCACTTTTAGTGAACTTACACAGGCCGTCCGTTATTTGCCCACAAGAGACGATGCTGGAGGATCATCCTGATCCTTCAGTACTAAAACACTACCATGCGTACAGAAGACACGACGGTCACGGCTTGGCCGTATACACACATAAAACGCTACCACACACAGAAGTGACGTTGGATACCACTCTGGAGGCAGTCGCGTGCAGAGTGAAATTCAATGGCATGTATCTGGCTATCTGTTCTCTCTACTTGCCTCCCAATACGCCTATTGCTGATGATGACTTCACCAGCTTCCAGGCAATAAGGTGGTTTTGGGCGACTTTAACGCTCATCATCAACAATGGGGCAGTGAGGTGTCAAGTGTACGTGGGGAACAGATTGTTAACATTCTCCTACAGAGAAACCTCTGTCTTCTGAACAATGGTTGTGCGACTCGTGTAGACGATCGGACTAATGCGACTGCCATTGACTTGTCATTGGCCTCGCCAAATATGTTCTCTGACTTCTCTTGGGAGGTCAGCGACGACGCACATGGAAGTGACCACCTACCAATCTGCATTTCTTACGCACGCGACGTTGCCTCTACCCCTCCTCCACCTAAATTTAATTTTAAGAGAGCAGATTGGGCAACCTTCCGTGTGATCGCCGATGTGGATGTATCTGGCGAGGACACTGACACAATGGTTAGCAACGCAACACAATCCATTTTACACGCTGCTGAGGCATGTATTCCGAAAACTTCTACAATTCACACAAAGCTTGGAGTTCCATGGTGGACAACGGATTGCCGACAAGCACTTCGTGAGCGTAATAGGCGATACAGGTATTTCAGCCAGCAGCCCAGTCAAGCTAATTTCATGGCCTATAAAATAGCAAGGGCTCAGGCAAGGAAAGTCATCCTTCAAGCTAAGAGGAGCTCTTTCAGAGAGTTCACATCATCTGTAACCCGTACAATCCCGCTAGGACAGGTGTGGAATACAATCCATGTCCTTAGCGGGAAAAAACAAGCACTCCAATAACCACCCTCATCATTAACGGGGATGTTACAGACACCCCCCAGCCATTGCCAACACCTTAGCCCGGCAATTTGAACAGGCGAGTAGCTCCACCTCGTTTCACCCTGCCTTCCTTCCCCGGAAGGAGGCAGCAGAACAAACAGTCCCAAACTTTGCCACAGGAGGCGTAAATACTGATTACAACTCAGAGTTTACACCGGATGAACTCCTCCTTGCCCTGAAATCCTGTAAAGGCTCCAGTCCTGGTCCAGATCAAATATCTTACAGTATGCTCCAACATCTCGGTCCTAGTTCACTTATTAAATTACTCTCCCTTTACAATAGAATCTGAACCACTCATACTTTCCCCCAATCTTGGCACTTTGCTCACGTTATCCCAATACCCAAAAAGATTGGCCTTACGGACCCTAGTGCGTTTCGCCGTATTGCGCTCACGAGTTGTCTCTGTAAGGTCATGGAATGCATGATTAACAAAAGGCTGCTTTTTGTTTTAGAAGCAAAAGATATGCTAAATGGTCAACAATCGGGTTTTCGTAAATACCGAGGCACGATGGACCACTTAATGCACCTGGAGCATTGTATTTCAGAGGTTTTCGCCAAAAATGAATTCATGATAGGAGTGTTCTTGGACATTCACAAAGCCTTCGACATGACATGGCGACACGTTATCCTCATGAAACTCCATACTCACGGTCTAAGAGGTAACTTGCCTATTTTTGTTTACAATTTCTTACATAACAGAACTTTCTCTGTCAAGCTTCCCGGTAACGTATTCTCGGACATTTATGTCTAGGAAAATGGGGTGCCACAGGGTAGTGTTCTTAGTCCTACTTTATTTTGTGTTATGATTAATGATATTCTGTCATCAACTCCTGTCCCAAGAAATCTTAAATACTCGCTCTACGCTGACGACTGTGCGTTATGGCATTCGTCGCCAAATGCGCAGTTTTCGGCTGGACGGATTCGAATTGCTCTTGACTCCGTCTAACAGTGGGCCTCTGTGTGGGGATTTAAGTTTTCTGTTCCAAAGTGTATCGGTGTAATTTTCACTCAACGTAAAATTCCTGCTTTGCATATTTCTCTTCAAGGCCAGCCGATACCATTTCAAAATTCAGTTAAGTTCTTGGGTCTGCATTTTGACAGCAGACTCAATTGGAAAACACACATAAATAATTTATTAGTTCGTTGCCATAAAAAAGTCATTGTCCTAAAATACCTATCAGGTACTTCTTGGGGAGCAGACAGAAAATCTTTATTAATGGTGTACAAGTCCTTAATTCGTTCTCACTTAGACTATGGCTCACCAGTGTATGGGTCTGCGTCGGACGCAACACTGAGGAGGCTGGATGTTTTTCAGAATGTATGTCTGCGAATGTGTCTTGGAGCCCTACGGTGTACACGCGTGGGACGTTTGGAGGTTGAGGCAAACATACCACCACTAAGTGTGTGACGTGACAGTCTACTACTGGCATACAGCCTGTCAACAGCCCGGAAGACTCCACTCGGTCTCATGGCAGTTACTGTAATTAAACAGCACCACTATCTCCACACTGGTCGACACCGTCCACTAGCTCTCCGCCTTCACACTTTATGCCAGAGGTGGGAAGTGGACCTTGACGGTGTTGACCAGCTTGTGCAACAAACAAAAGCCCCTTGGGAGCCCAATGCCACCACCAATTCAAAATGGCTACCCAAACACAAGCCTGCCATGACTGAAGTGGAGATAGGATATCACTTCCGGGTTCTCGTCGCTAGTCTCCCTCCCTCGCTCCACCTTTACACTGACGGCTCCAAGTCGAGTGAATATGTGGATGCTAGTGTTTGGTCGCGTGAATGTGCCCTCAGGTTCCGACTACCTTCCCATACATCGGTGTTTTCCTCAGAACTTTTTGCGATTGATAAAGCCATAGATTATGCACTAAATTCAAATCATAACGTAATTGTCATTTTCATGGACTATATGTCAGCCCTTCAGGCGATAGAGTCAGGGCGCACGGATGCTAATGAAATCCAAGGCAACATCATTAATAAGCTAAATTCACGCCGTAAGTCTTTCTCTTTGTTTAGGGTGCCTCGTCATTCGCGTATTTACGGGAATGAGCAGGCTGACATGCTGGCTAGGTCCGCTGCAAAGCTCGAGGGAGCGTGGAACCTCCGTCGCGATCTGCAGTCATGTCCCTCGGCTGCAAAATCATCAGTTTACCTCCTGTGTCAAAGTCACTGTGACAATCTACATCTTTCCACTGTAAAACCCATCCTAGGCGAGTGGGCTTCCTCCAACCGCCTTACAAGGTGTTAGGAGGTGGTCCTCGCACGCCTCAGGATTGGCTGCACTCTAGCCACCCATATGCTCCCATACATCGCACATGCCTTTCCACCCCAATGCATCGCCTGTCATATTACCCTCTCTATCGACCACATTCTGCTTCACTGTGTGCGTTATCGGGAGGCGCGACGGTCCCTTGCAGCCTTCTGTGAGGCCCGCCGCCTCCCGATGACGCAGACCACTCTTCTGGGTGACCAGCATCTGGATGTGGTCGATAAACCGATGATTTTCCTGGCCGAGACCAACTTAATCAAAGAGTTATGACTTACTTGTATATTCCAATGCTTTTTATTATTGTACCACTTTGTATATACTGCACTTTCTCTTATTATTAATATGTTTTGATATGAATGAGAGTATGTATTATGTCTCTGGCGTGAATGTCAATTATTCCCCATGTTTATTGTAAATACGTATTCGTACATATCCTCTACCACTGTATGTATGTATCACTTTTGTCCCTCACCTCCCCTGACTAATTACTTTAGTTTTTGCCATAGGTTCAGGCTCCCAAGTACAAATGTGTGTGCATGATGCGTGACTGAAATTGTATGAATGTATTTTTCAAAATCTATGTATAAAAATATAAAATTAATGAAAACAAATAATTAAATAAATTAAATTGAACAAAATAAAGTAAATAAATAAATGAATAATAAAAAAATAAAAAATAAATAAAAATAAAATAATTTGAAAAATAAAACAATTAAAAACTTAAATTTATATGGCCTAATAGCCTATGCCATAAAAAAAAAAAAAAAAATTTGCTCAGTTATCATTCTGGTACTACCATGGCATCAGCAGTTTTCCCTTGCTCCGGGTGTGGATTGGAAGTTCGCCCTCAACAGTAAGCACTTATCTGTGACGGATGTAACAAGTGGCGCCACCGCTTATGTGGTACAGAATTATCACAATCTGAGTACCAGTATATTAACAGACGATTGAAAGCCGGTGAAGTTTTCATATGGTGTTGCCCAGACTGTCCTGATTGGAAGGAAGTTACAGGTACGATTTCCTTTCTGTTTGTTAGGGGCCTCCATGAGAGAGAGAGAGAGAGAGAGAGAGAGAGAGAGAGAGAGAGAGAGAGAGAGAGAGAGAGAGAGAGAGAGAGGAGAGAGAGAGAGAGAGAGAGAGAGAGAGAGAGAGAGAGAGAGAGGAGAGAGAGAGAGAGAGAGAGAGAAGAGAGAGAGAGAGAGAGAGAGAGAGAGAGAGAGAGAGAGGGAGGGAGGGAGGGAGGGAGGGAGGGAGGGAGGGAGGGAGGGAGGGAGGAGAGAGAGAGGAGAGAGAGAGAGAGAGAGAGAGAGAGAGAGAGAGAGAGAGAGAGAGAGAGAGAGAGAGAGAGAGAGAGAGAGAGAGAGAGAGAGAGAGAGAGAGAGAGAGAGAGAGAGAGAGAGAGAGAGAGAGAGAGAGAGAGAGAGAGAGAGAGAGAGAGAATGTGAACTAAGCTTGTATGTATGATCAGATGTGTATATTAGGAAAGGATTCGCGCTAGAACCACGGTAGAGTACAGATCTACCTCTCTCAGCCGCAACACACATGCCACCCCAACCTTATTTACGGTTCGCTGGGTGCCTTACAAGTGCCCAAGTGCAGGATTTACTGTAATAATTGAGTCCCGCCGCATCGACAGCCGACGAACGGCAAATGGACTCGTGCTGACTGACGACGGCTGTGACCCGCCGGCAGCTGCTGCCGCCCACATGGACGCCACACACTGTCCTCAAACGGACTCGCTCTCTTTCTCCATCGTCTGGTGAGACCCACGAACGTACAGCTAAGTCCACCAAATGCAATGCTCGCTCCTTCGCCCAAGTAGCTGCTTCACCACCGTCACCTAACGCTAGAGCTGTGCCCCCACGCCAACCTCAACCACTGCAATCCTCTTCTAAATTTATCATCATCCGCTCTGCTGAGGGGAACAGGTGCTTTATTCACCCTGGTAAAGTGGCCAGGGCAATCTACTCCTCCATATTTGGAAAAAATATATTGAGAAGATCCTAACCATCACAGGTGGCGGCAGGGGCATAAAATTCGAGGTAGCCAACCTCGAAAACCTCTCTCAACCTCCTGAGTCGGTCACCACGCTGGGGGAGTGGTCTGTTAAATGCTGGGTTGTGACAGACGATGACCCCACCTCATGTTCGGGAGGATATACCCAGTATCCCCCGAAATAGCCACACAGGACATACTTACCAACCTTACCATACTTGACGATGCCCCAACTCAAATCATAGACGTTTTTAGACTCCCAGCTTTTGTCAGGGAAGGGCAGACGATGGCCAATATGGCCATTCGTATTAAGTTTAGAGGGGCTCTCCCTGATAGGATTGCCTTAAACTCTGCAGTGTACCGTGTTAGGCCCCACACCCTCCCTGTCCTCAGGTGCACCCGCTGCCTTCTGTTTGGCCATGGCAACGCCTCCTGCAACGGCAAAAACCGCTGTGGGAGGTGCAGTGGTTACCATGACGCCGAGGTTTGTATCTGGACTGAAACATGCTTTTTCTGTGATGGCAACCACTGCCCCACCTATAGACAGTGCCCGGCATACCTCCAGGCACTGCAACTACAGCAGCTCCAACATGAGCCTGACCACACTATAATGAAGGTTAAGCGTAAGCTGAGGGGCATCCGACCAGGGTCCTTCAGACCAACCTCCTCACCAGAGGAGAATACAACACCTCCTCAGGCACCCCCACCTGCACCTGCCCCACAACCAGCCCCTCCCAAGCCACTTAGCCCTAAGATCACAGTAATTCCTTTGGCTGCCCAGGACTGCTCCACCCCTCAACGCCCATCCACTAACCTATGCACACCTCAAACACCCAAATCCCAGAGGGGCCGTCGCCCTCCCAGGAGTCGGCCAAAACCCCCTTCTTGCCCCGGCTCTCCTAGGAGGGATACCCGTTTACAGGAGGTACTCCTTCTCCCCACATCCCTAACACCTCGCTCTCTACCCCAACCCACTCCTATCCCACCTCATCCTGCTCCTCGCCTGCTTCAACCCATCCCTCCCCCACCTCAACCCACACCTCCCCAGCCTGAGCTTCAGCCCCATACCACACAGCCAACAGCCCAGCAGCCCCTGTCCTCACAGGGCAGTGCATGCCTTGAGCCTCCTACGGCACCTTCACAGGCCCAGCATGCCTCAGGTCTCTCCTTATCTGCCTTCATTATGGGATTAGCACCACTTGCACTTAAATTTATCAATCTTCTCCTAACAGGTTCTAGCCTTCAAGAAAGCCTCCTCCAATGCTTGCCAGGACTATTCTCATTCTTCACATCACTCACGCAGTGAATTCTGTTCTCCCCTCTCACTTCATACTCTGGAATGCCCGGTCCCTGTACTGGAAACGTCCAGTCTTTAAAACCACGCTGTCTTCCTATTCACCTCTTGTTGTTGACGTCTGTGAGACGTGGCTCACTGATGCATTCTCCCCTTCCTTCCCCAACTATTCTTCTTACAGAGTGGACAGGGGGGCAGGCGGAGCAGGAGGCGGCCTGCTACTGCTTGTCCACCAATCCCTCTCTTCTAGCCTCCTCACTATCACTCCCTACCCCGGGGGCAGACTAGAGTACCTGGGGGTGACTATTACCTTTAACTCAGGGCCTCTTCAGATCTTTTTAATTTACAACCCATGCTTGGATATCTCCCTTCAGGAGTTCCAGCATTTGTTTTCACAGCTTTCCTCCCCAGCGTTAATAATGGGTGATTTTAACGCCCATCACGACTTCTGGGAACCAACCCTCCCCAGGAGCCGAAGAAACCGTTCGGATCTGTCCCTCTCGATCTTCCTGGCAGACAGTGCAACTTTCTCTCTCCTTACTCCACCTGGCCTCCCTACCAGGACTGATCCAATTTTAGGGAACCCCTCTATCTTGGACCTTTGTCTGGGGAATGGCCCTCTCCTCCTCACCACTATAACAACTGGCCTTTACATGGGGAGTGACCACCTTCCTGTCGTAGTTTTCTTCCCTTCAATACCAACACCCCCCCCCTTCATCACGCAGACCTCATTGGTCCTTTAAAAAGGGAGACTGGGGCTCTTTTCAAAAAGAGATTAATTCAATAACTCCTCCCACCATCCTCCCTTCACAAAGTCAAATTCAATACCTTACAGACACCTTGGTGGATGTAGGGTCCCACCACTTTCACCTCGTCATTTCTCGTCCCTCCCGCTCCTTCCAGGTCCCCTGGTGGTCCCGAAGGTGTGCAGCAGCCCTTCAGGCCAAACGACATGCCTTTAACATGTGGCGTAAGAATCCCATCTCTCCCCTTCACAGTCGCTTCAGACTTTTAGAGGCCCAGTGCAAGCGCGTTATTCTTGATGAGAAACGTTCTGCGTGGGCCTCCTTTTGTGCCTCCCTGTCCTTTTCTTCCTCAGTCTCCCAGGCTTGGTCTTTCTTCAGGAAGATGGTTCACCCTCAGCCCCCTCTCACCTTCCCGTTAACTAGTAACGGTGTCCTCCTTGTCAACAACGTCCAAAAAGCCGAGTGCCTTGCTTCCAACATACACACTGTCCTCGGCTTCCCTGACCCTATACCTCCACCTGTGTTACCCGTTTCTTCACACGGTCACACAATTAGCACAGCTATAACTCCCCAGGAGCTTTTATCAGCTTTACAAGCACTGTCTGTTGGGAAGGCGACGGGGCCAGACAATGTCCCGAATGAGTTTCTTCGCCGCCTCCCAGATCCTCTGATCTTCCTCCTCCTGAACGTGTTCAACTCCAGCTGGCAGTCTGGCATGTTCCCTTCTGTGTGGCGTCATGCTATCACAATTCCTATCTTCAAACCTGGCAAGGACCCGTCGGAGGCTTCCTCCTACAGGCCCATCAGTCTACTCTCTAACTTCAGTAAGGTATTAGAACACATAGTGCATGACAGACTAACATGGTGGTTGGAACACAAACACCTTCTTCCCCCTAACATGTTTAGCTTCCGTCCTCACCGGGGCACCCTGGATGCCCTGCTCCAGCTAGAGCACCACATTCAGGAAGGATTTAACCACAAGCAATTCACTCTGGTAGCTTTTCTTGACCTCAAAGGAACTTTTGACTCCTCTTCACATAATGTCATTATTGAAAAACTTTCCCGCCTGGGACTCAATGGTTCCCCACTCAATTGGGTTCAGTCCTTCCTGTCTTCCAGATCCTTCTCTCTGGTGATAGGTAATTCCTACTCTAGGTCTTACCCAGTCACCAGAGGTGTCCCACAGGATTCTCCTCTCAGTCCTCTCCTTTTCAATGTCTTACTTTCAGACTTTCCCTCTTCTCCATGCACACATGCACTTTTATATGCTGATGACATTTCCCTCCTTTGCTCTGCTTCCACTATCCAGGAGACTCAACTTAACCTTTAACGTGGGCTTGATGCCATAGACTCCTGGACATCACGTTGGGGCCTAACGGTGAGTGCCCAGAAGTCTCGCCTTCTGTGCTTCACCAGAAGGCGAATACCCAACATACCTGTGGTCACCATCAAAGGTTCACCCATTCCCTTCAAAACCCAACATAAGTTTCTAGGCATAGTAGTGGACGGTCCCCGTCTAACCTGGAGCCGTCACATACACTACCTGGTGACCTCATGCCTTAAAAGACTAAACTTAATGAAGTCCCTTGCAGGGATCAAGTGGGGTGCAGACAGGCATACCCTCCTCCGTTTCTATTGTGCCTATATCCGGAGTCGCTTAGACTACGGATGTGAGGTTTATGGGGCGGCCTCACCTTCACTTCTCCATAAATTGGATGTCATTGAAAACACAGCCATGCGTATAGCCCTGGGAGCTTTTAGGTCCTCCCCAGTCACAGCCCTTCAGGCAGAATCCTTCCTATCCTCACTGTCACACCGACGCTCCACCCTCCTTGTCCTCACCTACACCAAACTGGCATCCTCCCCCAGCTGCCACGCCCTCCAATCCCTCCTCCTCCGACAGAGTAGGGCACCCCTTCTTGGCCCCCTACCATATCAAGCCCACACACCATTTGTAGAAAGAGCCCTCCCCTTCTTTGCCTCCCTCCGGGTGACCCCCCCCCTCCTTTCTCACTCTCGAGAAGACTTCCCCTTTGGGTCCTTGGTTTCCCCTCTCCTCCTTAATATCCTTGACACTGCACACAGACACACAATGGTCAAAGGCACACTGTCCGGTGCAGGACAAGATAATTTTCAACAACCTCCTGCACACTCACTACCACAACTCCCTCCACATATACACTGATGGCTCCCGCCTCCCAACACCTCCCTCTGTTGGAGCTGCTATGTATGTCCCAGTACATTCCACTGCCACTGCCTGGAGGCTTCCGGCCTCTGCCTCCATTCTGACGGCAGAACTCTTTGCCATCAGAGAGGGCCTCAGGTTTGCCACCACACTCACCTCCCCTTGCTCAGTCACTCTCTTCTCAGACTCCCTCTCAGCCCTCCAACTCATCCGGCGCCACCGCCCCAAAACACACCACTCCCTCTGCTTCACCATTCACCACTTTCTTCTCCAACTATCCTCTTCTGACTTCTCCATCCGCCTTCAGTGGATCCCCTCACACGTCGGCATCATGGGTAACACAGTGGCCGATAGAGCGGCAGCGGAGGCACACTCCCACCCCTTCCCCATACACCTCCCCACTGACCAGACTGACTCACTGACTAACTTCCACACAGCCTGTAGACTACACTGGGACACAGACCTGACTAACGCCCTACAGTACACCTCACTTGGACGCATTAGACAAGACACACGACACCACTGGTGGACCTACTCCCCCAGCCGTGCCCTTGACACTGCCGTCACCAGATTAAGAATTTGACACAGCCGCCTAAACTCCCACCTACACAAGCTGGGCATGACAGAGGATCCCCACTGCCCTTGGTGCCCTACACAACCAGATACCCCAGAACACCTCCTACTTCACTGTCCTCGTCACCACTCCTTCACTCACTGTCGTCTCTCCACCTCCGCAGACCAACAATAACTGACATCTTAGGTGACTCTCAAGACCCTGGCCTGGCCTTCAAAGTACTCAAACACACCAGGACTCAACAGGATCTGATCCATTCATTCATCTGCAACCCGCACTTTTGGGGCACTAGAGGCTGTGGCACCACAGCCTGCACGGCCCCATCAAATTCCCAAGAAGAAGAAGTATATTAGGAAATTTTAATTTTAGAAACATTGATTGGATGGTAGAATGGTACATGCTAGAATGGTACATATAAGCTAAAGTAGTGCTTTACGAATTCTGGCTTCTATGTACCGTTGGCTGCTATGTACATAGCAGCCAACGGTACATAGAAGCCAGAATTCGTAAAGCATCTGTAAGTACCAAGGTTTTTAAAAGATCCTTGGTAGATAACCTGAGGAGTCAAGATCAAGGTCATAAAGATCACTTTTGACACAAAGATCAAGACCAGATGTAAACAACATTTACCTTGCCTTAGCTCAGGTAATTATTTTGATTCCGATTGATAATGCATAGGACAACAGTTTTGGTGCATATCACGTGGTAAAGCTTCGTAAGATGACCCATTTGATATCTTCATACCTTTATAATGCAATGCAAATTCAACCTCAGATATTTGTTCAGATCTCAAACTGTTATGCTGCTGAATTACGAATATTTGCCGAAATATGAAATATATGAGCTGTGATTGGCTCAATAAGTCATGTGATTAATATCAATGGATTTCATTGGCGTTCGTGACACATGTTTCGGTAAACATTCGTAAGACAATCCTTTCGATATTTCCTTACCTTTATAATGCACTGCAAATTCAACCTCAGAAATTTGTTCAGATCACCTCAAACAGTTATGCCGCTGAATTACAGAAAAAAGTGCGGTAAATCTTACTAATTGCTTCTCACGGATCAATAAAATATTGACATAGATGATAAGGTATGTAATGTACAACACGTTTGTGGTGGTTTTATTTGGGGGACGGCCTTAGTTTGGCGACAGAGGCTCTTTAAAAATCTGGTAGGTGCCTCAAATTCTAAGTCCACACAGATGTTAAGTTATGGTTATGTTAAGGTTGTTAGGTTTGGTTACGTTTATGTTATGGTTGGGTTAAGTTAGGTTAGGTTCGGTTCAGTTAGGTCCGGTTATATAAGATTTTTACATTTTTTTACCCAAAAGTTAGGGTTCTCAACCTTAGATTTTTTCTGGATTTGGATGATAAAATGTAAAAATCTTATATAACCGAACCTAACCTAACTTAACCTAACCATACACATAAACGTAACCTTAACCTAATCATAACTCAACATCTGTGTGGACTTAAAATTTGAGGCACCTACCAGATTTTTAAGGAGCCTCTGTGGCCAATCTAAGCCCGTCCCCCAAGTAAAACCACCACAAACGTGTTGTACATTACATACCTTATCACCTATGTCAATATTTTGGTGATCCGTGAGAAGATGCTATTAGTAAGATTTACCATAAGTGTGATTTTTTTTTTTTTTTTTTTTTTTTGTAAGGTTACGCTAGGTTTGATTGGGTTACTTTTGGTCATTGGTGTTTATGATAACTCTTTTTACAATGCTGGCAATAATAATAGTAGCATCATTTAAGTAAATAATATTATTATGGAGTTTAGTTAGGTAGTGCTGACAATCTGGGGTAAAATTAGCCTACAGTAGTGAGCATCATGGATAACATTAGCCTATGAGAGATCTCACCTTCACATATAAGACCTGGGGGTGATTTTTGGGCCATTTTTTTTCTGGAAAAATGGGCGTCTTATATGCCGTCAAATATGGTATTTTTCTTATATGGTTATAAGTGTGAAATTAACTAATTATCATGTTTTCCAAATTTATATGTTGGCAGGGTGACCAATACTTCTACAATGAACATCTTTTGAATAAGTGCTTTCAGACTGTATTTACAAAGGAAAGTTAATTTAGAATGAATAATAATAG
>JAXIVD010002213.1:5000-10000 GCA_036785275.1 Cancer borealis
AAATATATTGGGCAATGAAGCAGTCTGTGGAATATCGAAATTCTGTCTCTGAAGGTGGTTTAAGGTAATGCTACTTCAATAAACTAACTGATGCCAAAGCCAGACTGTGAACAATAGCGAGGCTCCTGAAAAAAAATAAACCCTCAGCCAAGAAATATCAGAAACTTATAGAAAAAAAACACCTTTAGGTACACTATAACGTAAATTTTTTTGAAAATATATGCCTAGACTATAACCGTAATGACCTTCAATTATAGCCTGCCACTTTCAAGCATATTAACGACGCACGCACATGCAAAAAAAAAAAAAATAAATAAATAAATAATAGAAAGTATAAAAAATAAAGAACAATTCGTGAGACATTGCGACTAACGAACACGTGAATGAAGAAGGTTTACGACCCATAAATAGCATTCTTGAATAATTAAATGTCCTACGAATGTGTATAAGGGCTTGGAGAACCTTTTCTGTCATGACTACGTACATTTCTTAACTCCACATGGCAACGGGGAGGGAATGTAAGGTTTCTGGAGGTATATAAAACATAAAAATGTAGATTAGCACCGCATTAGTCCTGCTTCCCTAATTGCCTTCATCTGACATAATTCGAACCGAGGCCCGTGAGTTTGCAAGTTGACGTGCTACCCACAACACCACTTTGCAGATTCGTTTCTAATACTAAAGCGATCAATGGTTAAGTATAGTGAGCGGAGAAGCTATACACAGCTCCATTAGGAATTAACCCAGGTGTGCGGGCTTACAAAGTTGTCATCTAGAGTGACTTTTCTTGGGCTTCATTTATAGCTTTATAATGTTTCCTGCCTCTCTAACTATTTAAATGAGTCAAGGATGTGTTGGTGGTGACGCCGCACGGGTACACATGGCAGGTGTGTATCGAAATAAGTTTGCTTGAAGGTGTTAAGGGGTGGTTGGTGTAGTAATCGTTGGCACTGGATTGATAATATTTAGCGGTTTCTACCATACACTCCATGAAATACGTGCCATTAATGATGATTCTTTATGTAATACTCTCGCGACATAACTGACCAAGAGAATATTGAAGGTGGGCGACATGCATGTCAACCTGAAGCACACGTCAGTCACGGTGCTTCCTAGCTGCTCTTCGCTTGCTGCTACTGGAGTGTTGTGGCAGCATGACGGGTTCTTCATCTACTGTACTCGTTCAGTAATATGCCTGCAGCTTATGATAGAAGTCCTTTTTATCTTTATCATATACATCCTGGTAGATTTTGCCTTTGGGTAACGTCAGTGTATCACGTGGCTAGCCTTTAAGGTCACATGCAAGACTCGCCTTCCGTGATCTCAGCAGCATGGATTCACTACACCAACAGCCTCAATGCGCGAAGTTCTCCAGGTGACGCACGCGAAGCAAAGTATGACGGAGTGGGCGTCAGTAAACATGGACAGGGAGGGAGTAGATTGAAACAGTGGCTGCTGTTGTGAGGAAAGACAGGGAGGCGGTAGGTGTAGCGTTGAACAAATGATGAAGGCAGGCTAGGTGGGCGGAACATGGAGGTGGGTAAATGGGACCAGCTTTGGTATTACATATTTAATTGCCTGCCATGCACTAATGGTTGCCAGTAACCTCCACTGATTTCCATTATGTTCCAATGATAACAAGTGACCAGTCGGGTTCACTAAAAATGTTACGATCAGCGCCGGGAGAAAGTTCATCACTCGCTTACGATTATCAGCAAATCCTAAAAAATATAACGATGTTCAGAGGTCGATGACGTTAGAATACTTGCGTACTGACAGGTTTGACGCACGTGGCGTAGATGCAATGTATCAACTATGTGTATCAGTATTATCATTATTACTATCATCATAATTATTTTTTCAATTAACATTATCATTATTATCATTATTATTATTATTAGTATTATATAGTATCATTATTATTATTATCATTATTGTTATTAGTAGTAGCAGCAGCAATATTATTCTCATTACCATAGTCAGCAACATCATCATCATTATCACTGTCATTATCATCGTTTTCGTCATCACCACCAGATTGTCATTGTCGTCGTTATCATCATAGTCTAGAAAACAACCCGAGTACCTAGCTCAGTTTTAAGTGTGTGCGTGTGCGTGTGCGTGTGCGTGTGCATGTGCGTGTGCGTGTGCGTGTGCGTGTGCGCGTGCGCGTGTGTGTGGGGGGGGGGGGGTGCGTGCGTGCGTGTTATTAGTGCAATTTCCCATGAAAAAAAAAAATGTTCAGCTCATTATAATATTCGTCTTACGGTTGCGTTACGTAATTTCAGGGACTTCTTACCCCGGGAGCAGAGCAATGCCTACCAAACACTCATGAATCCTTAACATTATTCAAGTTCTAGTGGTGCGTCACCTCTCTGCAAAAGGTCCTTAACTTCCCAAATGATACACTGAAATTATGCAGAAATACTTGATGATGAATTATTTGAACGTTAAGTAACGCATACTTTAATAAAATGATAGAACACAGAGATAGAAAGCCCATAGCTGTTCATAGGAAAAAAATAAATTGATAAGATTTTAACATATCTTATTAATTTTTTTTGTCACGATTGAAATAGAAGAATGAAAGGAATATGTTTAAGTTGGTAAGAAGCTCTAGTACTTTTTGTAACCTCCGTCCCTACCTTTAATAACACGCCAGCAAACAGAAGTGAGAGGTGATAACAAGCTATAATATTTTCAAAACTTACACCACCGTTTGTTTCTCTGACCAAAAGGTTTAACATGCTTAAAATAATTTCATGATAGGTAGATTATAATAGCACACACAGCAGGAAACAAACGTAAGTATCTACATTTAGAAAATAGTTAAACCCCATGTATGTAGGCGGAGTATGGGAATGCATAGCTGACAGGTCGGGACGGTCGGACTGTAAAGCGAACCTGACACCATCACTTAGACATGTCATGGGATACAAAAATACTCTCACGCCGAAGGAACATCTTCTTGGCCGTGACCTCATTATGAAGTGACAGCTGTCAGTCCTCATGATATTTCTGCACACATCAACCATTACACAAGGTACTCGATCCTTCAAGCATCCCAATCGATTTTAATACATATTTCTGAGCCTAGTAATAGTATGCTAAGAATTTGTACGAGTATGACAGATTTTATATACGTTACCTTAACATTATATCTTCACAGCGTTGATGAAAAATTATTCTACCATTATAAATGTAAAAAAAATAGGTCAAAAAATCTGATAATTAAACAAAATTAAACAAAACATTCCCAACATTCATACATTTATCTTCCCAATGAGCAAAGAAAAAGGTTACTTAACTAGTATCAAGGCAGGGAGTCTGATGTCTTTGTATAAGTAAAATACTAACAAGACCAACGAAGAAATGCAAAGGAACAGCCAACATCTCATCTTTCTGTATTTTCTGAATGGGTACAAAGAACGTGGTGATGTTCAATGTTTTAAAGTTTCAATTTCTCAACCTTCAACTGGACACAATCTTTCATAAAACTATGCACTCTTCTTTAACAACAGCCAACTGACTCCCTCCACTAAACTAAACAATCCTTGAACTAAACATTCCACTAAGACTATCAACTAGAAACTTTATACTACTGTTAAATCAGCTCTACATCATTTACGTCAATTTCTTCTTCTTTAAATGCTACATAGAGATAATGCCTACCCGTGTATAGAGTAGGCTTCTAATAATATAAGGGAGTGATGGGTTCCCTTTATATAGCATAATAAGCAGGGTAGTAATGTCAAAGATTATTCTCATCATGAAGTCTTCTTTACCAGTCTTAGTCTCTAACAGTTCTTCGCAGCGTTGTATATCGTCCTAGCTCCACCATTATTACCATTGTTATATTTCTTCCCATCTTACTGACTGCATGCCTCATTACCTCATGCAGCCCAATTGCATAAGACTTTCTACCTACTCTCATCCTAATTTTGTCTATTTTACTAACGCAAGACTTAACCAGCATCTTCACTCCTTCACTGGTAGGGGATGGTTATGTACAATAAGGAACGTCAAGACTCTTCACGAACTAAAGAGATCATACAGTTTTTAAAAACTACCTAGTGTTGTTTTTGAGGCAGCGACACATGGCAACCTTTATTCAACTAATTCAGTATTCAGTGGTTAGCCATTAATGAAAAAACCCTGTAGCATGGAGGGCTAATCATTATAGAGGTAGGAACGCGCGGTTACATTCACTTATCGATTCTACAGTGGAGCGTAGCGTCATATCGCTGCTCAAATACCACGGACCTCCAGAGATCAATGGGTGCTGCTAGGAAGACCTACGTCGTACGTGCCAGCGGCATCCAAGCGGTGAGGGATGTTGACATTTGTTCATCGGAGTAGACGTTAACCTCATTTAACATTTTCATTGAAGAACATGGAGCTTGAGGGTGTTATGGATGAAGAGTGGAGCTTTAAGGCTTCCATCTAGTACTTCGATACTTGCATAAAACACAAAGCCAATGTATCGCCCAGGTTACCTATTTTTAGATGCATCACCAAGTACTCTTCTACAGATCAACCTGCAGGACCTGCCTATGAGTCGGCTGCCAGCTCTGGCCTGGATTCGCCTGCATCACAACGGAGTACCACAGCTGACCACTGCGCATACCACGAGACGATATTAACGTTATTGAGTTTACTACTTTATCGGCTGGCATGCATGTTAAAGGTGATGTGCTAGAAATGCTATTTTTACACTTTAATAAACACCGTCAGCCTTGCATAATACTAGTAAGCATATAGACAAGCAGAAGGTAAGAAAGTGCCTCGAAATACCTTAGTTTAATTATGCTATTTTATCCTATTTCCATGTACTGAAGTGATACAACAAAACCATTCATACAATTTATATATGATTGACCTCACAAAGGCGAAGTAAGCCTATCAAACGTCACATTAACTGACAGGTGTATCTGTTTGGTTTGATTTATTGACTAAATGTATTGAACCAAGAGCAGAGTCTCCTGTTTGAAGTATATGTC
>JAXIVD010002213.1:12500-22500 GCA_036785275.1 Cancer borealis
AACCCACAAAGTGTCTTTTCCTCCTCCCAAACACTGGTAATTTCCTTTTTAACTCCCTCCACTGGCACTAAACCATGTCTGATTAACAGTCTTAGTAGCCCTTCACAGTCGTTGAAATATGTCCCACAAAAATCGCCATAGGACAAATAACATCCTTCACAAGACACTGGAAGATTTTCTGGAAGGTGTAATCCACTGGACGCCATATCAACAAGTGACAATGAACCTGTATCGGTACACCTGACGTGTCCCTAAAATAAAACAAAAGCGTAACTGAGCCTAGTGTGGAAGGCTGTGATTGGTAGCGGCGCGAATGGCAGTGACGGGTGGCAGCACGATTGGTGAGTTGAATTCTATAGATATCATGAAATCCTTATATGCCATTACCCACAAATCACAGTCATAAACAAAAGAAAATCAGTTCAGTGTTTGCTTTACAGAGGGAGGGAGCTCGCTGGACTTAAGAAACTGTTGAATGTCGCCACACTTTCGAGTGCTATTACGGCCACACTAGAAGTGAGCACCTCATTATTTTTAACGTTTTTGGAACCACTACCGAGTCTTATAAGTGATATGTGAGTTTCGTGTTTGTACGTGACACGGATCTATTCTCCAGTTTAACCGCTGCAGGTACACTACTATTGCTATACTACTATTATTATTTTGATTGCTACTACTAGTACTACTACTACTACTACTACTACTACTACTACTACTACTACTACTACTACTACTACTACTACTACTGCTGCTGCTACTGCTACTACTACTATTATTAACAATAACAATTAAGTAAATAGACATGCACACACACATACACACACACACACACACACACACACACACACACACACACACACACACACACACACACACACACACACACACACACACACACACACACACACACACATACACACACACACACACACACACACACACACACACACACACACACACACACACACACACACATCAGGTAGAGACAATATTGTCTTAAGTTACCGGGACACACTGCTTCCTGCATCACCATACATCACAGGTATTTTGTTAACTTTTCCGAAGTACATCCTGTTTCCTGTTACATGGGTTGCTAACTTCATAAGAGCCAAGGCCATATAACACCATCCTAAGAAGTTTTATCGAAAAACTGGACAAGAGTCTGAAGTTATTGTCTGCAACACAGAAGTTTACGTGCTTCCTTGAAGAAAATGTTGCTATCCTTGATTGAAATTCGGGTTAAAAGTCTAGTTTTTAACTCCCAGGACGCTGGCAATTAGGCTCACTTAGCAGACACTTCTAGACGTTTAAATTAAATAATGCTTCCGATTCAATGCTTCTCCAGTTGCTGCTCAAGATGTTGATATTTTTTTCTAGCAAAAGCTGAAGGTGGACGAATGTTTTCCAGACTGGAGAGAAAAATGACAAAATTTTGTTTAATTATCTACACGTTGAAATAAAGACACTCATAACTCTTCATTTAATGTAACCACTGGAAGAGTGTGTGTGCAGAGGCTCGTTTGAAGTAGGTTTTCCTTTAGAAATGAGTCAGAATGAATGCATACATTTACAATGGCAAATCTTGAATTTTTTCCCACGAATTAGACTACAAAATAATTTCTTCTTTTGTGTTCAAACATGTTTCAACGGACTTATTCCTTAGTGGACTGTGATGAAGAGACCGTTAAGTACATAATAGGCTTGTGTGTCTTATAAGTAGGTCAAGTCAAAACTTCGCTCAGCGTATAGCACCTCACCAATTTTGGACGCGCGTCGGCCCTGTAAACTTAGCAAGTCAAGTACTGCCTCACAAACTTGTAGCTTCAAGCGACAAAAGGTTGGACAAAATTGCTTTTAGAACAACTTCCGCACCAAGGGTACGATTACATACAAAACAGTGAAACTATTATGAAACTTTTTATGATTGTCAATTTCAAAGCAGTTTTATAGTGGAAATATAAAAGACTAAATCTCTATAACTTGAGTGATGAAACGCAATTCACAGCTTAAGATGCTTCTGCTGTTTCTTAAGGAGGGGGTCGCCCAACACCCTTCAGTGCCAGAGACGCTAAGGCTACGTAGCGTGGATTGCGAGAGGAGGAATAACAAGGAATGTTACCCTGAATTATTTTCTTCCCAGGGCCATCATGCCTCCTAACCCATACTGTATAATCAATGGTAATTAAAAAAAAGTGTACCTTTGTATTATACTATGTGCCCATGTGCCTTTATTTCATATAATTATTTATGCTAATAATTTTTCTTCAGGACAATACACTCACACATCACATTCGTATAAAACGCAGACATCAAACACAATAGTTTGAGTGTTGTCTAAAGTTTCAAAACCACAATAACACCTCATTTTTATGTTAGAAAAGAACTGTATACATAAGACATCGCAGGCACATCTATATATCTAAAGGAGTCTACTGCGCGTCAAACCAGTTTAAAACCATAAATTTTACAATGTCCGGTTCTAAGCGCAGGGGCAGTTTTTGACTTACCTTCTTGTTTTTATTGTTCAATGAAATCAGACAAATATAATAAGAAAAGCTTTTGTTAAGTTAAGATATTTTCCATATAAACCTATTAAAAAAGAGTGAGATAGAAATACCCAACAATAACACAGGCATATAGTATTTCCAGCGAGGTGCCTGGAAAGCATCTCATCGTCCATTTGTAAGCAATCTGCGGTCCGGATAATCTTTATAGCGCGGGAGGGAAAGGTTGTGGCTGTGAATTTTGCTTTTATTTTTCTACAATTTCCCAAAAAGGTCACATAGCCTCAGTACGCGGTCTTATGCATGCTAAGGGTCACGTAGGAGCTGGAGGAGGCACGTGTGACCTGCAGAGAATAGCACAACTTTAGTGGTGTGTGAATTATTAAAACAGTCGTATTTTTATCATCTCTTTTTGTCTTCTGCACTTGGTGGGAACTTCCTTACTTGTACTCGTATCATCGCTTATGGCTATCTTTATTTTATTGTTCACTGTGGAATGGCGCTGGTAATCATGATGAAGACATGTGGAACTAATGAGATGGTTGATTTCTTTTAACAAAGTATCACAAGCTGAAAAAAGAATATTGCAAGTTCTCAATATTCTGTTTTTCCTCCAAAATTGTGTAGTGGTTGGCGCGTCTAACTACCAGTCAGTCCATGAACCTCGACTGAGTCCAGGGGTTGGGGCCAGACGGTCAGTAAATTAGTACGGAGTGGAGGTGAGGTAATACAAAGACCACATTTGGCCACGTGGATCAGCGTAGAGATCTTTACTACATATAATGACTCAAGATGCCGAGGAGACGGAGGTGATAGCTAAGACAAAACGCAGCTCAGGGTTATCGCTGCAACATGATTGTGTTGAGTAACGAGCACCTTAACGTTACTTCTTACAAAGGAGTTCCTGCTCGGATATGTTAATGAACGCTTTTGCGGTAAAATGTTTATGCAAAGCAAAATGTTATAGATAACATAGTAATTAACTTACTGACTAAATAGATAAACAAAAAGAAATAATATAGATAAATAAACCTATAACTTTTGAATATGGTCTTCAAAGTTTAGTTGGAGAGAAACAAAAGCATGCAAAGATATAAATAATCATTGATAGCGTAGCGACACGCGGCAGCACGTCCTTTGTTTGAACGTGACAACCCATGTCCCGGCGCTGCCAATGTGCGCATTGAGCTGCACGGTCACGAGCTGAAGTTCTGTCTCTGTTCATACAGTGGACAGTTTTCCTTTATGAAAATACCCTTTAAAAATTCAAGCTCATCATTGGTATTTTATACTTACACGCATAAACATGAACAGAATACCTATATGCACGAACGTGAATAGAAGCACGCATGAAAGAAAAAAAAGGACTTGTCTTACACGAAACCTTTACACTCATAACAAATTTGATTGGTGGTTGATTTTCTACAAGTGTGGATGTTGAAGCATTACCTTAGGAACACTTGCCCTGATGACAAGTTCTGCCTCACGCTGCTAGAGTGAATGAGTAGGTTTAGATGCCAGCAAGATATTGTGATCCACAATAACATGCATTACAGGTGGATAAGAATAACATGCATTACAGGTGGATGAGTTGATGATCGTCCTTGTAATAATGGTAGTTCCCTTCCAAAGCAACCATTACCCATCCCTCCCACCCACACATATATACACACACATACATACACAAAAACACACACAATCGAACATACACACACACACACACACACACACACACACACACACACACACACACACACACACACACACACACACACACACACACACACACACACACACACACACACACACATACTTAAACACACACACACACACACACACACACACACACACACACACACACACACACACACACACACACACACACACACACACACAGACAAAAATAAATAAATATATATATATATATATATATATATATATATATATATATATATATATATATATATATATAAATAAATGAATAAATAAATAAATAAATAAATAAATAAATAAATAAATAAATAAATAAAAATAAATATATATATATATATATATATATATATATATATATATATATATATATATAATAATAATAATAATAATAATAATAATAATAATAATAATAATAATAATAATAATAATAATAATAATAATGATAATAATAATAATAATAATAATAATAATAATAATAAATAAATAAATAAATAAATAATTAATAAATAAATAAATAAATAAATTAATTTAATTATTTTCTGTTGACAGACAGACGAAAAAAATATTGTACATGAATCGGACATATATTTTTTTTCGCTATATTGTGTCCCAGAACTAAAGGATTTTTCACGACGGTTCACCTCGATGCTCGATTAGTATATAATAATAACGGAGACGCTTCAAAGACACTGTCGCAAGGAGTAACTGTGTCGTGTTTACCAAGCCAGCATCACATGTATTCGGGTAAAGCTTAACTTGAATACTAAGCAGCAAAAAGAAAGTTTTATTGTCGTTACTGAACACTTATGAAATACATAATAACATACCACTTCTTTGGAAAATAAAACTTTCTGCCACAGTATTAGCGTTGAAAAAGTATGGAGTAGTGTGGGAGTTTCGGAGAATGAAGTCAGATGGTGCTGGATGAAAGCGGCACAAAGATTTATTGTCACATCATTCAAGCAATTAAGTAAGTGGCAGAGAAGACGATTACGTTAACCCACAACCTCAACTCATATCCGCGCCTCGGGGTGCCGACTGCTCACTTCCTGCCTCATGACTTAGAGGAACGAGTTAACAGTCTCCATCCACTTGCGTCGGTGCTTCAACGACACAATCTACACAGCAATAATTTTTTCTTTTACTTTTATCTCTGAATAAGTAAATTCTCCAATAACTGTTGACTTAATGAAAGGCTCTTTTATATAACTAGGAAAAAAATAATTCAGAAAAATTTCCATATCCATTTTCTACTTAACTACCTCCTGACGAGACCAAGTGAACCCCAGGAGGTCCTCAACACCCACTCTCCCACATCTGCTGCTGAGGTGCCATTCAGTGTATTAGATGCAATTCAATTTCCCGATGTGACTGGATGGGAAACTTGGCAAATAAATCAGCCCAGCGAGACGTAAGTTTGGCCTGAGCTCCACAACTCCTGACTCAGGAAACTAACTTTGAGACGCCATCCCTCCTCTTTCATTTTCTCTACGACTAACCCACTTCTTGCTCTCTTCCACTTTCTCTACTCTACTCTTTCCTCATTCCATGTTCCCTCCTAACTTCTGTACTCCTTCCTCTTCTTCCTTTCCACTCATCTGCTCCTCCTACTTCCTTCACTCATTTCCTTCTTCCATGCGCCAATCCTACATTCATTATTTCTTCCTGCCGCCGTCTAACCTCCTTTTCCCTTCCTTCACCCAATTCCTCCCTCGTTCCTTCCTTAATTCCCGGAACCCATCGCGAGGTCGCCTGACGCAGGGAGCCGGGAGCCGGCAGCCGGCAGCCGCAGGGTGTACCAACAGGGTGTACCGGCAGAGGTTTGGTGGAGAACCGTACAAGATAATGGTGGTGATGAACCTTATCAAAACTAAAGGGAAACATATATCACGGATAATTTGTAGTTGTATTCTTGAGGAAGTAACAAATTTATTCCATGAATCCTTAGGTACAGCAAAAAATCTAGGTTCTTCTTTTCTTTATGCTACGTCCGACACAAAACTTCTGAACGAGAAATTCTTACAAGTTTCCTTGACACATGCATTTGCTACGATTAGAAAAAGGTAAGATACCATTTTTCATGTCTATGTTTCCTTCTTCCCAAGTCCTATCCGAGGCTGCGAGAAATATTTTCCAATTCTTCTGTAATTAAAACTTGTGCGAGTAATTACACGGCGCCTTAGAGGTTTGCGCCGCAGTCACTCGCAGTAATCTTTGGCTTGTGGTTTGAGGCTCGGGAAATAATACGCCGCGTCAGGGAAAAAGGAAATGAAAACAAGTGACACAAAGGGCGACCAATAAGAAGACAGAGTATGCAGGTGAAGCTCAAGGGAATTCTATTTTATGTTCTACTGTAAAACTGCAAAACTAATACACATAAAAAAACATAAAAAGACCTCCCTTAGTCACCATATCGAGGCATCTAATATCTCTGATGACTATCGACTCATTATCTGAGTAGACTTGGCATATGAAATGTCCTATAAGAACAAAACACCTTCGTAACACACCAGGAGACGAAACATTCGCCTGTTTACTACTAAGGATGTAGCGTGAATATTTCCGGTCTTTTAGAGGAATGACCCGATATACACACATAGAAACATACTAATTCATAAATACGGGGGGAACAGGATTCCCAGCCCTCCGCTCCTGCCGGAATTGGAAGGTAAGAATTTGGCTTAGGTACCAGTTTTATGCAGTGGTTACAGGGTTCAAGAACATTAGCTCATAATGTCTCCACCCAACACGAGATTCAAACCCATAATATATCGGTTGTGAGCCAAGCGCCCAAATGACTACACCACAGGGCTGCATAGATAAATGAGTACGAAAAAAAAATTATATATATATACACACACACATACATGGATAAATTCTTCCAATTACTCAATATATTTACGTAAAAAGTTTGTCGTGCGACGGAAACTCATATTTCACTTCTCCATTTCATCTACGCGACGGCAAGATAAATGATAGTTTTTATTCCGTTAATGAAAATTCTTACTGTTTCCCGAACTTGTATTTGTATCAATAACAAAACACTATATAAATTTAATCCTTATATCTCTCACTCTCACTCTTTCTGCTGTGTTCTTTCAGTAGCATAACATCTTTCACAGATATGGTGTGGTGCACTGAACCCGTTCCTACCTGGCTGGTGTGCTACTTAAAAAGGATTAGCGTGATGATGTGCTGCCTTCAACTTATGTAAGAGGCAGACCATTTTTCCGCACATTTAAAAGTTACCTGCACGTCACTCCACGAGCCTTAGCTGCGCACTTACCGTTTCTTTTATATTTTCTATACAAGAACATAATTACTGATCCTTGTAATGAATCGCACGTCCAATAATAATTTTTCAAAGGCAGCGCAGGCATACTACTAGGTGTAACACGGTAATTATAATAGCATTTACATTACATTAAACATCTTGGAGTAGTGGTCACCTGGCCACACAGTCCCAACACATTATGTTGTGTTCCCTACTGAAGGAAGCCTCATAGTGAAGGCTTCCCTCACTTCCTCATTTGTAGATCAATCCATCAAGCTGATTGATTCGAGGACATCGATTCAAACTTGGGACACCACCTTACATGGGACATAGTAGAAGAGTAAATGAAATATGATAAATCAATTATCAAGGCTTCTTTAGTATTACGACAATTACTACGTACATGTATATATGTATGTATGTATGTATGTATGTATTTTTTTTTTTACATTAAAAGGGTACGGGCTAAGGCAGTGTTATTCACTAATTTTTGCAAGGGAGCCACTTCGGTAAAACAGATTCATTGAGAGAGCCACACCTACTTGCAAGTTAAGTAGTACTGGGCTGCTAGTGCAATATAGTAAATAAGAAAACTTGAACTCAACTGATTTAGCGAGACCGCTATTTTTATTTATTAAATTTTATTTTTATTTTATTTTTTTTTCGAGAGCCGCAAATTGAGTCGTCGCGAGCCGCCAGCGGCTCGGGAGCCGCGCAATAAATAGCACTGGGCTAAGGGAAAAAAAAAGTTTAAAAAAAATTCCCGCTTGTCGCCAGACCCTGTAAAGAAGATAGTAGGAGAAATAAAAAATGGGGGGGCAGTTCAATTTAGTATGAGAGATGTCTTGACACTCCTTTTTTGAAAGAGTTTAAGTCATAGGCAGGTGGAAAAACAGACAAAGGAAGAGAGTTCCAGAGTTTACCAGTGTAAGGGATGAAAGAGTGAAGATACTGGTTAACTCTTGCATTAGGTAGATGGACAGAATAAGGATGAGAAGAAGTAGAAAGTCTTGTGCAGCGAGGCCGCGGGAGGGGGGGAGGCATGCAGTTAACAAGTTCAGAAGAGCAGTCAGCATGAAAATAGCGGTAGAAGATAGATAAAGATGTAACATTGCGGCGGTGACTTAAAGAGTCAAGACAGTCAGTTAGAAGAGGAGAATTGATTAGGCGAAAAGCTTTAGACTCCACCCTGTTTAAAAGAGCTGTATGAGTTGAGCCCCCGCAGACATGAGAGCCATACTCAAAATATGGGTGGATAAGGCCCCTGTACAGAGCAAGCAGCTGAGAGGGAGAGAAAAATGGACGCAGACGCCATAGGACACCTAACTTCTTGGAAGCTGATTTAGCAAGAGTAGAGATATGAAATTGCCAGTTAAAATTTTTAGTAAAGGATACACCGAGTGTGTTTAATGTGGAGGAGAGGGGAAGTTGAGTGTCGTTGAAGAAGAGGGGATAGTTATCTGGAAGGTTATGTCGAGTAGATAGTTGTAGAAACTGAGTTTTTGAGGCATTGAACAAAACAAGGTTTGCTCTGCCCCAATCAGAAACTAGTGAAAGATCAGAAGTTATGTATGCATATATATATATATATATATATATATATATATATATATATATATATATATATATATATATATATATATATATATATATATATATATATGAAGTATATAGCATGGTACGTACAGCGGAGGAAGGAAACCTTTTTTAAACAATTACCAAAGTTAGCACAGGTAAATGGCAAAAAGGAAGACGACAGTCTACCTGGAAATATTTTCAGAAAGAATCAAAATATCTTTGAAATAAATTTTTTTTTTTTTTTAACGAAATATGAAATCATAGACAAATCAACACTTTTTAGAATTATCATTATTATTGTAATAATTGTTATCATTACAAATATTATTATAATTAACAATACTAATAATGGTTATTATTATTACTATTATTGGTATCATTATTATTATTATTATATTATTTTTCAATATCAATGTTATTATTGTCGTTGTTCTTGATGTTGCTGTTGCTATGAATTCCATTAACACACACACACACACACACACGCACACGCACACGCACACACCCACACACACACACACACACACACACACACACACACACACACACACACACACACACACAGCCACACTTGCTATTAAGATACATTTTTTTTTAAATTGGCATTGTTTTCAACAGAGTACTGCTCATCTTTATCAACTAAAACGTGTCACATTATCGCGTCCTTCACCTGCCAGGTAATCCACAGACTTTAAACCGGACCAAGCAATCCCCAGTTAACGTCTGGTAACTAACTCATGATCATAATCCGTGGAGTGGAATACTTAATGCTCCACTACCTGTAACGTGTTCTGCTAACTACTGACTAATCAATATAATTTGTTTTCTGATCTATCTGAGATCCCATACACTAGTTGCCCAATCAACATTGGACAATCGTAAACACCTTAGAACGTTAACTAACACTCATTCCTATAAACTATCAACTCAC
>JAXIVD010002213.1:30939-50939 GCA_036785275.1 Cancer borealis
CTTTCCCTTCACACACACACACACACACACCACACACACACACACACACACACACACCGCACACCTGTCACCTTAATTAATCCCTCCACTCACCTGTCTGCCTCACACTGCTGCAGGTGTGAGCGCAAAAAAAAAAAAAATAATATAGTAATAAAAAACATACGTTAAGAAAATTACGTTTTCTTCCACTCTCTGATCTTGAGGCTCGACTTTGGTAAAATTAAAAGAAGTTAATAATAAACATAAACGAGGTGGGCGGAGGGGGGAGGGGGGGTTTTACTGCCTTGTACTGTATATCTATTCTATCTTTTCATTCTCAGAGCTTCCTTTCTCTCTCTCTTTCTCTATCTCATTCTCTCTCGGGAGTTCCTCTTCCAGTAGTCTGATAGAGGTGACGGCGACTCAGACGAAGATCGACGTGTTGTTATGTTATGCAGGTGTGTGGCGTTGGTACCACTGCGCGTATTACTGTGATGCTGGAAGGTGATATAGACTATTGGTAACACTGAATACCTATACGAAACATCTGTGAAGAGTTAATTAATTAGAAACAGGAGTATATTAACCGATTTTCATAAGGTTAAGTTAGGTATTGGGAACGATGAAATATGTCTACAATAAAACTAGGTCTTATGTATTGAATTTTTGAAAGGAATTGGTATGTTTTTGTAATGTGGATGTACAGTGTTGTGTCGTGGATGCTTCCTGTTTAATATTCAAGTAGGTATCGAGTGACAGGTGGTAGACAGGTGACAGGGACAGGTGGGACGGCTAGGCAAGGGGAGTTCTCGAGAGGGGAAGGTGAGGAGACGCGAGAAATACAGGTGAAGTGAGAAGGGATGGTAAGTATGGTTGTTTTATATATTACAGGTAAACACACACACACACACACACACACACACACACACACACACACACACACACACACACACACACACACACACACACACACACACACACACACACACACACACACACACACACACACACACACAAACCTTTATTAGTCTTTTTTCAATCTTGTAGAATGTCCTCTAAAGACCTATTGACTTTCTTGTCCAAAAAAAAAAAGAAGAAAAAAAATTGTAAAGTCTGACGTTCATGAAGTAAAGTTTTTCGTTCCAACAAAGAAAGGAAAAGAAAAAAAAAGTATTCCAATGAGCAAATTAACGGAAAGATATTTACTTTTTTATTTTTTGTTCTGAAGATATTGATTTTCTCCTTACTCTGCATTTCCCTCGCCTGGCTATGGAGGGAAAAACAATCGAATAATTTAAAAGTAAGAAGGGAAAAAAAAAACATCACCAACACCACCATTTACATAGTTAATGGCCAGCCACCTTCACTTAGCACGGAAACTTTAAGGGAAAAACAGGAAAGGGGAAAAAAGGTGGGGGAAAAAAAATGGTTTAAGGCAAGACTAGTTCACTACAAATTCCTGGTCGAGAGAGAGAGAGAGAGAGAGAGAGAGAGAGAGAGAGAGAGAGAGAGAGAGAGAGAGAGAGAGAGAGAGAGAGAGAGAAGAGAGAAGAGAGAGCATGGATATGGGTTTGTAATGTCTAGTACTGGGAAGTGGATGTAGTTTATTAGACAAGGCAATGCTCCACTCTGCTCCACTCTGCTCCTTTCCTCCCCAATCCGCTTCACTTGTTCACTTTTTTTTCCCCCCCTGAAGATAATTTTTTTTTACTCCTTTACTCCTTTTAAGTTGCTAATTGTTCCGCTTTTAATCAAACAATAATTCTTTTTATTTCCCTCGTCAACAAGAGAATTGGGAAATATTACGTTTTTATTTATATTTTTAAGTTGACAGCTCATTCATTTCCTACCAAAAAAAAAAAAGAAAAAAAGAAAATGCGTGTATAGATATAAAAAAAAAGAATATTCGTTCCTTTACCGCGATTTCATTTTTTTTTTGGTCTTTTTTTATTCCCATCATTCAGTAGCCAATGACACGTCTGAATGCAGGTGAAGGGGGCGGAGCTAACACATGAATTAACCAATGACAGATCTCGAGGAATAGGACGTAGGAGGAGCCTATATCCCAAGTTAGTTTGAACACTAAATAGAGTTTCCTCCGTCTTGTGTGTGGAGGGAATGGAGGGTAAGGGGGGGATAGGGAGGGGAAGATATAATTAACGAGTTCATTAATAGTTTTATAGAACGACATGAGGACGTGCTGGAAGGATCTCGTTAGCCTTGGCCGTGACTATCAAAGAATCAATGTTGTTACCTCTCTTCTCTCTCTCTCTCTCTCTCTCTCTCTCTCTCTCTCTCTCTCTCTCTCTCTCTCTCTCTCTCTCTCTCTCTCTCTCTCTCTCTCTCTCTCTCTCTCTCTCTCTCTCTCTCTCTCTCTCTCTCTCTCTCTCTCTCTCTCTCTCTCTCTCTCTCTCTCTCTATCTCTATCTCTCTCTCTCGTCTCTTCGTATCCTAATTCCTGTTTTTTTTCCTTTATTTTTGGTCTCTTCTATTCTCTTCTACACCTGTTCTTCCCAAATTCTCTATTCACCTTTCCTTAAACTCGCCCTCCTCCCCTCCTCCTCCTCCTCCCTCCTCCTCCTCCTCCTTTGTCTTCTTCCACCTCCTCCATGTCGCCCCTTCCTCCATTCTGTCCCCCCTCTCCCTTGCCCTTCCTCCTTCCTCTCCCCCCTAACAGAACCACCAGTCTCTCTGAAATTAACGAGGACGCAATTCATTAGTAAGAAGATAATGGGTTTTCTTTGGAAGTATTGATAATTAAGTTATTTCCTGAATTGTAATTAGTATTGTTAAATTTTTAAATTATTTTACTTTTTAATATATTCTGTGTCTCATATCGGATGTAATATTAATGAATGTGTTTGCTGTGGGATTATTATTTATCTGACTCGAAAGGAATGTATAATTATTTGTATTTTGCATTATTTATTTTCTATCTTTTTTTTTTTCTTCCTTTTTTTTCTTAATTTATTTGACTTTTTCTTGTTTAATTTTGTATGTGTCATTGATTTGATCGTTAAAAGTAAGATTCTCGGTCATTATAATTTTTTTCTTAACCTTCAATCGCAATTATTATTATTATTATCATTATCATTATTATTATTATTATTATTATTTTCAAACTTACTTCTATCAATAACACAAACATTTTTCCTCCTCAATCATTCATTACACAATTCATAGTTTCTTTCTTTCTCACCTTCGCATTGACACTTAATATACTGTTTCCATATTGAACTGAACCTTAAAAATACTTCATTACCAAGACGCATTCTGTAACTCTTCACTTATTATAGGAATCATCTAACTTTCACCATCTACTCTTCCTTCTTATTCACCTCGTAAAGTTTGTTAAGTTTTTAGATAATTTAGCTTTTAATCTATACTTCGATTAATTGGTTTGTGTAAATAACAACTTTGAAAGAATGCGTTATTTTGGTGTATTTTTGTTATTTACAGTGGCTGAGAGAGAGAGAGAGAGAGAGAGAGAGGGAGAGAGAGAGAGAGAGAGAGAGAGAGAGAGAGAGAGAGAGAGAGGAGAGAGAGAGAGAGAGAGAGAGAGAGAGAGAGAGAGAGAGAGAGAGAGAGAGAGAGAGAGAGAGAGTAAATATATCATCATTAAATCTGACGTTTTTGTGGATATTCTCTCTCTCTCTCTCTCTCTCTCTCTCTCTCTCTCTCTCTCTCTCTCTCTCTCTCTCTCTCTCTCTCTCTCTCTCTCTCTCTCTCTCTCTCTCTCTCTCTTCAGTATACATTTCCTCCTTACTGTGTGTGTGTGTGTGTGTGTGTGTGTGTGTGTGTGTGTGTGTGTGTGTGTGTGTGTGTGTGTGGTGTGTGTGTGTGTGTGTGTGTGTGTGTGTGTGTATCCATAATCATTTTCCATTTCGTCTCTACAGCCCATCCATTGATCAAAGTGTCCAAATAAAAATCCAACAAGCTTATGTGGATTTTCTATACATATACGTAATACTACAAGTTATTTTTTTCCCCATTCCTAGAGACAGTTTTTTTTTATAGTTTTTTCCGTGATTAGATTATTCCTGTTTATAAATTTAATGACGATATTGGTTTTCCTTCCATAATTATACATAAGAGTAATATTTTAGGCATGTATTTTCTTTCCCTTACATATCATTTTCTATGCCATAAATCATACTGGGTAACAACAAACCCATTTTCTTCCACTTACCATTTTCTTTTAAGGGAATATAGTAAGGGTGACTCGTCTATAAGTGTGAGCCATCAGAGTATCGCCTACACTAACCGGCCGCCAAATGGTACTTATTCTCCCGCGGTCAGCTACGGGGGGCGCTAGAACGACCCGTTAACGCCTCCGTAATGGTAGTGTGGGAATGATTTGGACTGAGAATCGCCCATAAAACAATAAAAAATGACCTCAAAATCCCCCCTGATAAAGTATTCCCCGCTGTGCCGATACTAGGGGAGGGTTGGAGGGAGGGAAGGGTTGGAGGGAGGCTTAGGGGAGAGAGGGAAGGGAAGGGATGGAAGGGGGAAGGCTATTGGATTGGGGTTAGAAAGAGAGTGGAAGAGAGAGAGAAAAGTGGAGTAGGTAGGAATGTAGTGGCTTTTCGAAGAAGGTGGAAGAGAGGAAAAGAAACGAGAAAGGTGGATTATCATTCTTCATCTTTATTCTAGTCTTTAATCACTTTTCTAACTTTAATATCCTACCAATTACCTTTCATATGTTACTATATTGTCATCGTCTTCAACCTTCTTCTCATTGTAATTGTTGAATCTTCTCCTCCTCCTTTACTCTTTCTCATTGTAATCTTTCTCCTCCTTCAGGCAAGTGTTCCTGGCCTGTGGGTCCTTCCTTCGTGGCCGCCCCTGTAAACGTGACTGTGAGTGAGGGATCCCACGCCTTCCTACCATGCCAGAGTAACAAACCTTGGAGACAGATCGGTGAGTGGCGTGTGTTACAGCTCAAAGCAGTTCATAATTATGCTTTACAACACGTTTAACCATCATACAGACCCTCGTGGATTTGTAAAACTAATCTCAATCTATGGAGAGAGAAAGAGAGAGAGAGAGAGAGAGAGAGAGTGTGTGTGTGTGTGTGTGTGTGTGTGTGTGTGTGTGTGTGTGTGTGTGTGTGTGTGTGTGTGTGTGTGTGTGTGTGTGTGTGTTTTACTGCTATCCTATCTTTATTTGAGGTGATATAGAGGTCTTTTATACTTTTTCTTATCTTATTATTACCGTCTTCCCTGTGTTTTGCTGGTGTGGTGTGGTGGTGTGTGGTGGAGAGAAGCAGAATAACCCTTCATATACCTATAAATCTACACTCCCTTTTACCCTATCCTGTAATTTCCTCTACTGTTACTCCTAATTTCCGCAATAAGACATTTTTTTCCCTACCCGTAATCTACACATATAGTTCCCTCTTTACTTCCTCCCTAAAACCACCTACGTCATATCCCAACAACTCCACCGTTTTAAACCCCCAACATAATTCTTTAATACCCCTTTACAAACCTATTATCTATATATAATGAAAACTCTTTAGTGCTCCTCAAAGTTTTCTCTAGTAACACCTAACACCTTGCTTCCCTTAACTCTACCTTACCTCGCTTTTCGAACTCCGCCTCGCTTCCCGAACTAACCTAACCTCACCTCGCTTTCTCCTTCACCTCTTAACCATGTCCAACTTTTCTCCCGGGCGCAGGTGACGTGGATGCGGCGTCGCCACCTGCACATCATCACGGCGGGTCTGCTCACCTACTCCCCCGATGACCGCTACAGGGTGAATGTCCTGCTGAGGCGGCCGTGGTAATGGTCCTCCCGCCTCGCGTCTCCTGCTTGTACTGTTACTGCTGTTCCTTCTTCTGCTTCTATTTCTGTTGTTGTTGTTGTTGTTGTTGTTGTTAGTAGTAGTAGTAACTTTTGCTTGTCTTACTTTTTAGTTTAGTCTTTTTTCTTCTTTTTGCATCTTCCTATGTCGTCTAGTCTTTACCTATCCATGCAAATCAATAAATAGATTGATAGATAGATAGAGATATAAATTAGATTATGATTTTGTAGGGAATAATGGCCTTGTTTGGTATTTTATTATTTTTCAGTCAAGGTTTCCAATGTATATTTCTGTTACTATTAGTGTATGTTCCTCCCTCTCTCCTAGGCTGCCTGCGAGTACGTCTATTTTTTTTGGATTTGCTCAGTAGATTCACTTAGAAGTTTCATAGGTATTCTCTGTGTACTAATTTCCTTCACTGTTTCCTGTTTTCCCTTTCATAGTAACTGGTTTGGAAATCTATTTATCTTTTGTATGCTATCCTTTTTTCCTTTTTTTTTGGCATTGTTGAGACACTATTTTGCATTTATCAAGTTGTCCTTTGCCGTATTAGTAAATTAAACAAACTATTATGAAAAAAATTATACTCCACTACTTCTCTTTCCCTCCTTTCCTTCAGCTTACTCTACTCTCCTCTCTCTCCTTCATAAACCTCTCACTGCTTTCTTATCTCCCTTTCTTTCTATATCCCTTCGCTCTTAATCTCTCTCAATCCTTTCCTCCTACCCTCCTATCCCCTCTGTCAATCCTACCCTTCCTTCCTCTCCTTATCCTTTCGTTCTCAATCCTTCCCTCCCTTCCTTTCCTTATCCTTTCGCCCTAACCCTCCCTTCCCTCCTTCAGGTGTTGCATCCCAGGGGCACGGACGAGTGGACACTGTTGATCCGCCACGCCCGTCCAGGTGACAATGGATGGTACGAATGTCAAGTGAATTCGGATCCCAAAATTACCACACCTGTCCTACTTGTGGTGAGAGGTGAGAGAGAGAAAACAGAAAATATTTAAAATTCTCTGTCTGTTTGCATTTTTTTGTTGTTGTATGTTAATGTATAAAATAAATAAATGAAAACTAACTATTATATTTCTATTTTTTCTTTCTCGTGGTATTATAGATCAAAGTTTGGAGGACCCTTTCTATCTGCCAGACCACGACGGAACAGACAACGGTGAGTAAAAGAGAGAGAGAGAGAGAGAGAGAGAGAGAGAGAGAGAGAGAGAGAGAGAGAGAGAGAGAGAGAGAGAGAGAGAGAGAGAGAGAGAGAGAGAGAGAGAGAGAGAGAGAGAGAGAGAGAGAGAGAGATAATTTAAAAAAACTAATTCTATCACTTAAATTCTCATAACATCATCCTTCCTCCTCCTCCTCCTCCTCCTCCTCCTCCTCCTCCTCCTCCTCCTCCTCCTCCTCCTCCTCCTCCTCCTCCTCCTCCTCCTCCTCCTTCTCCTCCTCCTTCTCCACACAGGTACCCAGGTGAGGATTGAGGGTCCGCGTGAGAGGTACATGCAGGCCAGCAGCATCTTGGCGGTGACCTGCACGGTGGAACACGAAGGCAGAGGGTCGGTGCAGGCTGTGGTGTGGTACAGAGGCGCCGCTAGGCTCGACTATGACTCTCCTAGGGGCGGCATTGCTCTTCAGGTGTGCTAAGTTAGGTTAGGTTAAGTTAGGTGTATGTGTGTTGTCTTCGCTGTTATATGAATTCTCTTCTTACTTAGGTTACTTTATTTTATCTTATTTTCCTTCACAGACAGAGAAGACAGCCAGCAGGACAGTGAGTCGGCTGAGGTTGTCGTCCGTCACTCCGACAGACTCTGGTCGGTACACTTGTCGGCCGGACACTGGCGGGGCCGCGTCGGTGTTAGTTCACGTTCAGTCAGGTGAGTCTACCCGGTAAAGATACGCTTTCTGTGACACTCCCTAGGTTGACTATTTTCTATAGTCTTTCAAGTTTGTATTACTTGTCTTTGTCTTATCATAACTTTAACCAGTCCTACGAAAACACACAATTAAAAACAAAAAAATATTATAAACAAACCTCAATAACACAATTTATACTATAACCTATTAACTGTGAAACACGTCAGTCCTCCTTAACGCACCTCCACTAATCACCACCTCAATCATCTTAGTCAACAAGCCAACAAGTGTTTTATAATTTTATATTTATAGTAGTGATGTATTTACAGTAGCTTCTGATATTAATACTGTTCATTATAAGGATATTGTTACCTAAAGAAGTAGTGCAATAACTTGATGTATTTCTATATGATAAAACATTGCTGCCCTCTCTATAAATTTCATTATGTTTATTATTTCTCTGTCCGCTAGGAAATCTCAGCTCAGCAGGCTAATATTACTTGTTTATTAATATTACTTGTTTTTTATGTTAATCTGTTTTTTGGGCAATAAACAATCAATCAATCAATCTCCCTCCTCCACAGACCAGCCTCGAGCCGCAGTTCAACAAGGGGGACACAGCACTTCTATCACGCTAGCACCAACCCTCCACCTCCTCCTCTTGTCCCTCATCCTCCCTCACCTCGCCTCAGTCTCCTCACAACGATGACTGGCAGCCTTGATCACTCCTCCTTATCCTCTGCCTTCTCTCTGCTAGCCTTTTGTAGTTCCCGTGTTGGTGTAGATTTTTAGGGGTAATTTAAGGTAATTTTTAAGGGTTAGATGGTGTATTATATTGTGTTTTGTTAGTATGAATTAGTGGTAAGGATGTGGTTGTTAAGAAGTAGTTGGGAAAGTGTATGTATGTGTGTGTGTGTGACTAATTTTCATACGTAACTATATATAGGATAGAACACACACACACACACGTCTGCATTGATCATATTTTATTCACTTATTCATTTATTCATTTTCACTAACAACTTAACAACTCAGTAAGTGTTGGAATCGGAGTATCGTAAATTTTTCAAAGCAGTATTTCTTCCCTATAATTCCACTCACGGCCATTCCTTCGTCCACATTATAGTTATCTTCCTGAAAGAAAAAACATGATCAGATATTATTACTATTACTATTTTTACTTATCTTTACATTCATTACTTGTCCTGAAGCCACTGTATGTATGTACCGCGTAGTGTATAATGACTTACTACTAATAAACACAGTCGTTATGGTGTGGTTGCTAAACTATCAATTGTGTGGTGGTGGTGGTGGTGGTGATTGTGGTGGTGGTTGTGGTGGTGGTGGTGGTACTAACACAACAGTAATTATAAGGTAAGACTTGTTATTTATTCTTTTGTTAGTGTTTATACAATATACAATTACATTCTATATGTTATTAATTATATTATATAGTATATGTCTCTAATATCACACTCTATCCTAATAACTCAGTGGTTCCCAAACTGGGGGTAACATAACAGTTTTTCGGGGATAATGGAGGAGTGACAGAAAAAAAAATCTAGTGTTTTAATTAATATAGCCATATACATTCATATTGACAGCATTTTGTGCAAGGGTCAGTACGCCTAATGTAGCATGTTAAATTGGGTAACAAGATGAACAAGTCTGGGAACCACTGTTCATAGGTTGTTCAAATGACTGATTCATTGATTCATCTGTGGTTCACGTGCCTAGCCAGCGAGCCATCCTCACCAGCCATAGCGGAAGGTGGGACAGTCACCTTGGTTCATTGATTCATCTGTGGTTCACGTGCCTAGCCAGCGAGCCATCCTCACCAGCCATAGCGGAAGGTGGGACAGTCACCTGGGCAGCTGCGGAGGAGAATGTTGTGTTATCGTGGAGGTGCAACGAAGGCCGGAGTGTTCTTGGAGGTGGTCTGAGGATTTGTAGGTCAGGTGAGTGGTGAAGGAGAGGGACAGCTCGCTGGCCCCGCGTATCTGTGGTCTGGATTCCCTTCGTATGCGAGTGAGTGATTAATACAGTTACAGACCACTACCGTAACTTGTACTGCTTGTTACTATGGCTCGTTTCTGCGCTGCCTCACGGGCATAACCTAACATTGTGTAAAGTTCAGCCAAATATTGAAAGATGTGTAGTTGGTTATTAAGTTCGTATATTAGTAGGAAAACGGATCCATCAACAAAGCCATTACGGTAGTCTTGTTAACGTTATTAGGGTGTTAAAATTGCTTCATATTTTATACGACCATCAATTTTATATAGGTATTATTTTTTGTTCTTTATTTTCAGAGGCAGCAGACGTGTGAGTGACGGTTTGGTGAGGGTGTGACACTTTTGACCACCTGTGAACACATCGTACTTGCCGAGTTGGTAATGTTGATTTTTATTCTTATTCTACATAACCCGTCCTGCCCTAGGAAAGACTTCCTACCCTGGTACGGTTAGAGGCTAAGCTGGCCTCAGTAGGGAAGGTTTTAATAATATTTTGTAAGAGTTTTAAAGGGTCACTTCACTTCACTTTACTAATGGCCGGTTGAAAATTAGGTGTTTATACTTGATGCTAAACAATGGTACAATTGGTTGTAGATGATAAGGGAAAGGAACTTTAATTAATTAAAGTTAGGTTAACGGAGCTGCTGTGTAAAAATTTAAGAACCGTTTGGCTCTCCTTCGCTTAGGATTAACAAGCAAACCTTAACTTTTCCTTTAAAAATTAGTAGTGTTGGTCTGAGTATCCTAGAAGTGCACTAAGGTTGCTGCTGCGAACTTGGATAGAAGAGATAAAAAGAAGTTGGAGAAAAGGTTGAACCTAATCTAAATGAGTTGGTTAAACGATTAAGTAAAGGGTTCAAGGGTTCAAGTGGGGATAATTAACCAAGGGCGGATCCAGAACCTCTTGACTGGTAATACATTGGATAATTAACCAAGGGCGGATCCAGAACCTCTTGACTGGTAATACATTTTGTTAGGTACAGTAAAGGGTGTTCTCAGGTACTAGTACATCCGTAGTGTTCTAGGATACAGCCGTCAAGGGTGTTCTCAGTTACAGCAGTTAAAAGTGGCCCAAACTATACTTAGTCTTATTTTAGTTATAAGAATTGCTCCGCAACATTTACCATTTTTCAGCTGACCGTAATTACCTTTCACTGACTTGGCCAAACGCGTGTGTGTGCAGTTCAGTCACTGATACTCTCACACACTTTCATATTGCTTTGTCTTAGACATCTTTGGTTCTCATGCTTTTCTTCGGCCAACTTTGATTTAATTAGTTTAGGATGTTTTATATATCCCTTTAATATACTCTACTACGACAAATTAAAACCCATTATGAAAAAGTAGAATCAACTAGTTACAAGTTGTTTTAATGTTTGCAGGTTCTGCCACACCACACCACCCAGTACTCCATATCCAGATGACAACCAAGAGTGGAACTGGACACAAGTCACAAAGACTAGACCAACTTACCTCTGCTCAAGTATTTCCTGACTTCAGATATGAACTACTTCCACATAGTATTACAAGATAAGTTGGTGAGAACAATAATTGTTGATGGATATGATGAAAAAAATCAGTGAGTCTTGGCAAAAAGCATTTAATTTATTTACTTTTCACACATGTTGTAGAGAATAACTTCTCTGCGCCTTCTGCTCCTATGCTTGCAAAGATCCCACTACTTCCTTAGTAAACCTGTCATCCTTCTCATACAGCTTCTTTGCATTTTTCAGACTGATGGCAGACGAGAAGGGTTTGAACGACTGGAGCTGACTATGGAAGGCTTGCTGTTGAAATCCTTGGAGTCTGGAAATGAAAGGATGCCGATACAAGTCTATCCAAGGACCTTCCTTCCCTGATGAAGGAATCTGGTGTTGGATACAGCACCGGTGTCGTTCTGTTGATGGAACAATTAGCATTGGTGTATTTGTTACATCTTGTTGAAATCAAAATTAATAAAAATCTTAAATTGAGATTAGCAGTATATTTATTTATTAACATGCAAATTAAAGAAGGCCTTTGAAATATACACCTGTACTTACTCTAGGGGACAGCAGAGCCTACATACACTCTTTAATTTTCTTCCTCTCCTCTCTATCCTAGGATAAACACTGTTCTTCTCTACTCCTCTTCATAAACACTGTTCTTCTTCTCATCCAACATCAAGTATTGCTACACATCTAGTGACTCGCCAATCTCTTAAATCTCCTCTGATCCACCGAGTTACTGAAGCCGGGAAGGAAGGCAAACATCTACGTTACACATGTTTCCCGTTCCATTGTTTTTAACTACTAAAATAATTACTTTATATACTCCTTACCTTTGTAGTTTATAAAGTAATTATTTTAGTAGTTAAAAACCATGGAACGGGAAACCTGTGTAACGTACAAAATGTTTGCCTTCCTTCCCGGCTTCAGTATCTCGGTGGATCAGAGGAACTTGGAGATCGGTGAGTCACTAGATGTGTAGCAACACTGCAGCAGCCTGTTGAAGAGAAATTAAAACTTGGTTCCATTACTACTACTGACAAATATTTCATTTCAATCTAAACTCAATATTTTCAAATAATCCATCAAACCTATCAAATAAAGGTGAAGTCTGAACACTGTTCATCTACATCCGTGGACCAAGAATACCAATCAATCCCTTTCCCTAACAGCATAACATAAGACACTAGGTTTACTGCAACTGAGAAGAAAAAAAACCTAAGGTGAAAACCCTATTTTTTGGGTAATAAAATATAAGTGAATATAACCGAACCTAATCTAATTGCATGGACGCTTTGCGAGGTAAATAACGGTGAGCACCGCCTGAAACCTTGACAGATGTGTTGAATACACTTTGTATAGTACCACTTCATATTTATATCCATATTGTCTGAGCAGTATTTATGCAGATTTACCAATGAATATTCCACAAGACTTGAATTATTTCAACTTAAAATGTTTTAGTATTTCAAACCACGATGCAATATAAACAAAACTTTAATAAACACAGCATGAGAGGAAGGGAGGGAGGGAAGGTGACAGCCATTACCATTACGTCACCTCCCTGAACACGCATTCTCACCAGCTGTAAGAACTGTAAATAGCGTACAAGAAAAAACACACATTGAAACCATATCCTGAACTAATAATAATGCAAAAATAACAAATAAAAGGTCCTGGTGGTGACTGCGCACGTCTGTACTTCAACCTAGTAACCAACACACACCCTTCCCCCTTGTAGTGACTTAATTATTCCCTTCCCACGCCTCCCTCAGTACGCCCTTCACTACTCCGTTTCCTCTGATGCTTCTTACCTTCCTTCCTGTGCTTCCAACCACTAGTCATTGCCTTTGGAACCTGTTAAACGGTATAATAGGACTCGTGAAAGAGTAACACCGCCTCTGTTGCTGTTCTCGCCGCCATGACACCTTCAACGTCACCTTGACTACTGCTTCAAGGCTTCGAGCCGTCGAGGTGTCGCGTATATAAATTTTTTTTTCTCCAATATATCATATGTAATTATTATATTAAAACATTTGGTCGTAGAAAACATTTGATAGCTTCTAAATTAACCATACCATACCATACCATACCATAAGAATAAAGGAGGAACGGATGGAAGGGAGAAGGGAGCCATTACTATTACGTCACTTCCTTTAACACGCATTCTGAACATCTAAAAGGAATCTAAATAGCGTGCAGAAAGGAAACACATTGAAACCTAACCCTGAAGTCAATTAATAACACACAGTAACAAATAAAAAATCCGGTGGTGGCAGCGTACGTTTCTACTCGAGCTTAGTGACCAACACACCCACCCTTGCCTTAATTATACCCTTCTCACACCTCCCACAGCACGCCCTTCACTACTCCGTTCCTCCTGATGCTTCTTACCTTCTTTCCTGTCCTTCCAAGCAGTAGTAATCGCCTCTGGAACCTGTTAAACGCTAATAATAAGACTGATAAGAGAGGCTTTAGAGAGCACCTCCTCCTCTGCTGCTGTCCTCGCTACCATGACACCTTGAGGGAGCACGTACATAGATTTTTCCTAATATATATTTAAAAAAGGATGATGCCTATAACTTGGTATATATACAATAATAAATCTAATAAAAAAACACCCCCATCATGCATTTTGTACTTATATTATAAAAATACATCAAGATCATGTGTACAAACGGAGAGGCAGATATACAGTCATGATTCATTTTGTTGTATATAAAGAAATGATGATTACTCACTGAATCAACACTTATATATTACACAGTCCAGAGGCAGCATATGTATAGAGAAATTCATTTATGCATAACTATTTAGGATGCTAGACACAGGGGAGGCGGGGGGTATGAGGTGATGGGGGAGGAGGGGGTAAGGATGTACGATCTGCTATTATATATTATCATTGTGTAGATTTGAAGCATATATATTATTATTGTCACAGTTTTTTTTTTATATCAAATAGAGATTAAATGTTTTTTTGTATACATATATATTTTTTTGAGTATTACAATTGAGCCTTTTGGTTTTTTTCTTAATATTGTGTTCATTTCCTAACCTTAAGTATTATTGGTAATGTTTGAATTATATGTGTGTATGTGTATGTGTATGTGTGTGTGTGTGTGTGTGTGTGTGTGTGTGTGTGTGTGTGTGTGTGTGTGTGTGTGTGTAAAAACAAAACAATTCACCTTAACAAGAGATGCATATTTTGACCAACACTAATTCATTATAATAACAGATAAATTATTTCTTTTGGCAACACTATCACAGTAGAAAAAGCGACCACCAATTTATGAAGGAGAAAGTGATTTGACTATTAATTTCCTACTGACCTACTGACCTTATTCCACCACAGAGGTCAGCAGGAGGGGTCAAGAGGTCAACTTATGAGGTCACTGAACTTATTTTCTCACTTCAAAAAACACCAAAAATCATTGCATATTATTTCCACCAATCACGTGCCTCAGGAGAGTAAAGGGGGAGGAGCTTCACCATTAAAACAGCCAATGAAATGCAGCAGATTGGAGGAGGAGGAGAAAGAGGAGGAGACTAAATGCCAAGTTAAAATGAATAGAGTTGCAAGTGTAATAAGGGAAGCTATGCAACATTTATAGAAGAAGAACCAAGAGAATGATATAATAATCAAAGAAAATGAGAGAATGAGAGAGAAAGAAGAAAATATAAGATAGGAGAATGAAAGGATATATTTAGATGATAGATAAGAGGGAAAGGTAAAGAAGAAGGATAGGAGAGAAGAGGAAGAGAAAGAGGAGGAAAAGGAGGAGTGGTCATTGGTATGCACAGTTATTGGAAGGTGGATGGAGGGAAGGAAGGAGGGAATAGGAGGAGGGAATGGGAGGGATGGAGGTAGACAGACAGACAGACAAGGAATCACATCTTGAACATTAATGAATAACCTTCACCACACATGTCACACAGGAACATCTATACCTGAAGTAAAAAAATAACAGTAACCATTTTTTTTTCGAGTTTAAACGAAAAAAAAAAAAAAAAAAAAAAAAAAAAAAAAATTACACCACAGCATATCACTATTATTATTATTATTATTATTATTATTTTTATCATCATTATTCCACATTGGAGTTGATTGAGATAAGGTAGATAGATCACACTGGTTATGTATATATATATATAGAAAGAGTATGTATAGTCTATGTATGTACGTACGTATGCATATATGTATGTATATAAATTTCCGAAGCAACACTTTTATACATCTCATGCCGCACACTTTCATTACGGCAACTTATATTATTTCCTCGGCTATTATTATCATCCGTTTCATCATTTCTTTTTGTTTTGTCGCTAATAATGTTTAGACACAAGGCGAGAAAAAGCACAAAAAACCACCGAACTGCAAAAAACTTAACTGCCTTCACCTCCTAACCAACCACAGAGCTTCTAATACCTCACCACAACCTCACCACACTCAATCACCACCAGGGAAGTGTTAAGGGTTTGCTGGGGGGTTGTGGGGGTGCGGGGGAAGCATTTTGGGTCGTTTCGGGAGTTTTGGTGGTGTTGCAGTAGCGTGTTGGGGTGTGGTAGAGGGGGCGGGGTGTTCGTTGGAGGGATGTTGATGAGGTGTGGTGGGGGGGTGTTGGTGGGGTGTGGTGGGGGGGTGATCCTTGTGCCGTCACCAATGCAAGTCACACTCGGCATCACTGGGAAGGTCTCGGGTGGATGTGCTGCCAACGCTCAGTCTTCGTGTTGCTGCGGGACTTCTGTTAAGGGAGAGGAGAGGCGTCAGTGTGGGTCTGGTAATGGTAGGTAATGGTATAGAATGTGATGTTGATGAGGTAATAATGATAATGGTCATGGAATATTATTGTTATCTTTATTTAACTTTCTGACATAGTATTGTTGAATTATTATTGTTTTATTCACTTCCTTCACTGCCATTCATTATATCAATCCTTCAATGGTAAGCTGCTCTGAGGCTGCAAATATCATGACCACCAGACAAGGATTATACAAAATAGAAAATAAATAAAAAAAATGAATAAATAACAAATAATAATAATAATAAAAATATATATATACTCAAGCTTTTAGAAACGTGTTACTTAAAAGATGCAACAGTAATAATTGGTCTTGACTTACTGTGATTTTTATTTTTTAGAATATTGCAAAGATAGAGTGAAGTAATTGAAAAGAGAGTTATACAGTATTAGAATTAATCAAAGCTAAGTAAGGTTGTCTATGGAAACACTAGTTGCCTCTTCATGTAGGGGAGAAAAAAATGAGAATAAAAAACAAGATAAATCACTGTATGCATGGGAGGTTGTGCTTAACATGGGAGGGAGTGAAGAGGTGACGGGAAGGATGATGAGTGGGGGTGAGGGTGTGTGTGAGTACCTTGGGTGACGGGCCAGGCGTAGGGTGTGCTGCTGTGGTGCCTTGTGGTGGTGGTGGTGGTGGTGGTGGTGGTGGTGTGGTGGGCGGTGTGGTGCCTTAGGGGAAGCGCACGTTGCGGGTGACCCTGTGCGGCGGTGAGACAGAGAGCAACACTCACAAGGGGGAGACCAGAGACAACAGGAGACCAAACACCAAGAGTAAGGGAGACATGGCAGAGACTTGGCTTAAGGAGACTGACTAAACGACTGACTGACCAACTGACTGACCGACCGACTAACTGACTGACTGACTGGTTATATTATGTTACGTTGCATTCTTCCTGTCGTTCTTCTTTCAGTAACTGTTTTTAATATGATGATTTTAACTGATTTAATTTATTCTCAGTGCTATCTCAGTCTAACAAACAACAAAACTATGAACTTAAACCTCTACTATTCCCAAGGGCAACATCACAATTTTTCTTCTGTCGTGAAATCGATAAAAAATATGAGTTTCTACTTGTCGTGTATTTTCTAATCCCTCGTCAAAACCTAACCTATAATCTACAGTAGTAAAAGTCTATGTGATAATAATAATAATAATAATGATCTATACTTGATTTAGTCTATATATAGATACTTTTCCCTCCCTTAGTTAACATACAGCTCTCCTTTGCCAGTCTATGAACAGTTAGAACAGAGTGCCAAGTTCCTACAAGCCTGAGTCTCTTAATGTCTCACAAACACAGAAAGAAAAGCAGCTCAACAGATGGATTGGAGTGTGAGGTGGTAGTGGTTAAGGTGTAACTCCACTCCACTTGCTGAGTGCTGGGTGCTGGGTGCTTAATTGCTGTGTGTACTGCCATTACAAGTGCTGGAATTAATTGTATGTGCTTATGTGTGTCTGCATGCTTGTTAGTTTCAGCCACAGAGATTCACAGTAAGTGCTGGAATGAGTAAGTATTTTATTCACACACAGAAACACACACACACACACACACACACACACACACTTAAAATGGACTGAAAAAAGGAGCTGATAATGGTAAAAAATATAGAACAACTGAAGGAAAGACTGAAAAAAAACATAGATACAGAGACAGGACCACATGCTACATAGTTTTTGGTACATTTTTTGAAGTATTTAGACATTTATTTGTAGATCATAATGGTAAGAAAGGAGAGTAAATGAGTCTTTCTGAATATGACTACATAAACTTCTCACACACACACACACACACACACACACACACACACACACACAAGCCACATAAAGCTAAAGCCAACCAGATAATATAAAAAAGCAACCTTCCAGCATGTAAAATATAGTTAAGCTTTTGCAGAACACAGAGAAAGAAATGTTTAGTAGCTGAAGGCAGAGAATTTTTTACATTAAATTCAGTGATGAGATTATATTAATGTGTGAACAACAATAATATTACACAGGCTCCTTACAACTTGTATTTGAAAGGAAAGAAGTAGATTTGAAAGGGAAGGAAAAAGGAAAGATAAGATGGACAAGAAATAAAGAAAAAGGAAATAAATTAAAAAAATAGTTACCTAGCATGAACTAAAGAAAGAAATGAAAAGTCAGAAGCTGGGAAAAGAAAAAAATGATAATAATATAAAAAAAACTATCATAAAATCACTGAAAACAAAAGAGAAAGCAGGATTAAAAAAGAGAAAAAGAGATAGATAGATAGATAAAAAGAGACACACAACACCAACACCACCTTATCTCACTAGCATTGCCGTCGCCAGAACATAATGAGAGACACACACACACACACACACACACACACACACACATACAGAGTTCGATCTTATTATCTTCGTTGCGGAACAAACCTACTGGTCCTGAGGTGGCGAGGGGGGCGGCGGTGGTGTGGGGGGCAGCGAGGGTCTTGGGGGGGAGCTGCCTCCAACACACTCCCATAGTCCTCTGTCTCGCTGGGCTCGTAAGTGTAGCCTCTTGCACCTCCCCTCTTCACCTCCCTCTCCCTCTCGCTCTGCTGGGGGGCAAAACAAGTAAGTTAAAGAAGAGTGTATTAAGTTTTAGTTCCTAAACAACCGAGAAAATGTCAACTGTATCATCTGATACAGTTGACTGTATCAGATATACATAACTGATATATATATATATATATATATATATATATATATATATATATATATATATATATATATATATATATATATATGTATTTGACCCTCCATGTAACCATTTAAACCCGAAGTGGCCCAAGATGTCGAAGAAGTTGGACCACCCTGATTTATATCATGAGTCAAATTACTGTATGTGTGTGTGTGTGTGTGTGTGTGTGTTCCCTCACCAGGTTCGGGGAATCGACGTCGTGTAGCGATGGCGCTTGGTACACTAGGGCGGTGAAGGCCTTCTGGGCGCGGGGCTGCGGGTGGTGGGCGTGGGTGGGCGGTGAGGGCGGGGCAGGGGGTGGGGGGCTGCCTCCACTCATTTGGAAGGTCGCGGTGGCGTATGGGTAGAGTTCCTCCTCGCTGTAGTCTGCTGTAGGAGGTGATGGGGGTTAGAGGAGGAGGAGGAGGAGGAGGTGTGTGTGTGTGTGTGTGTTCATGATTCACATTTGCACAATAGGTGTTTATCTGAGCCTACATTTCATCAAGGTTTAGCAAGCAGCACACTACACTCTCATTCTACTAGTCAATGTTGCGTACAAGTGCAGTGTTGAAGCTGTAATGTGTGTTAGGAACAGTGCAACAATTACAAAAAATCATATCATTCATATATAATCTCAAAAAAAATAATGAGTTAAGTATTCATATATCAGATACTACTACTACTACCTATACCACTACCTACTATCACAAAAACAAGTATAAAAAACAAGAAAGAAAGTCAAAATCACACACACACACACAAACACAGACACACAAGAAAACAACCACACACAACAGTCAAACAAACAACCACACTCAAACAGACAGACAGACAGACGGAAGAACAGACATCCCCAACCCCCTCGGACCGGCGGCATCAGCTGGGTGGGGGTGGTGGAGGTGGTGGTGCTGGGGCGGGGTTGGGGCCGGGCGGCGGACGGTGGTATACTGTCCCTGGTGCTGTTCCTCGCGGGCTTGTAGTGCTGATTTGTCCTCATCTGGTGCTAAGTTGTCCCCACTCCCCTCCTGCCCCGTGCTACTCTGAGGACCTGCAGGATGAAGAACAAGTTAATTATATATTGTCTTTGTTATTATTATTTTTTATTATTATACGAATGAGAATAAAGAAAATAAATATATATACACGCTCTGAAGATAGTTAATTTTTTTGCTATCTTTCTTATAATTTTTTTTAATAATACATGAAAGAGAATCAAGAAAATACAAGATAATATAAAACCGAAAGATGAAATACACACACATACACAGTTAAAATTCGTACACTCACGTTTCCTGATGCAGACACAGACTGTAGTAATAGTCAGGAGGAGCGCCAAGGCAGAGACAGCAGCGGGCACCAAGACACGGGGG